>JANHGN010021392.1:97365-118332 GCA_024605025.1 Megaceryle maxima | reverse complement strand
AAAATGTCCTTTTTTTTTTTTTTCCTTGCCTGTGGGTGGACATTTTTGAACTTTAGGGTATTATCAGGCATGAATAGTACTTGCAATAACACAACTTGCTCGCTGTGCCTGCCTTCCCTCTACCCTGAATTGCTGCACCATTCAGTCCTACCTACATTTTCATATCCTTTAGCTGACATTCAGGAAATGAGGAAGATTGCAAGTCAGAAGTTTTTATCCTTTTAGTTTCTTGATCACCACCTTCCGCAAAATGCAGTTTTTTCTTGGGCTTTGTTGGCTGGTACAAATATAATAGCAAAATCTGGACCCCGTGTCAGTTGCACATGATGTACGTCTGTCCTTTTCTTGATAAGTGTAGATAGTGCTGCAATTTCCTATCTACACGAATATCATATACGTGTAAATACCTTGTAGTTCAACTGTGCATGCAATATTTAACATGGTATATGTAATATTTAACATAGCTGTGCAATGCATCCCGTGTGATACAGTGATCCAGTAGCAAAACCAATGTACAATATAATAGGCTAGAAAATTCTTCTCCAGTCTTTTCTCTCATTTTTGTATATTTTTCTGCTGCAAAACAATGTTTTTAATATACTTGCAGTATAAAAACAGTGAATTCTATCTTCTTTAATACTCATTCCATAAAGAGCTGTTCCCTCTTCAGAAGGACCCATAACTGAAGCCATCAGTCACTAGCTAGATGCATAAAGCTTATGTAATGTACCAGAATGAAACAGGTCCACTATGTTTATATTTAGAGGTAAAGATATTTTACAAATTATTTTGTATTTATGTCATTGCAAAATCTATTTTTAGTGGGGGAAAAAAAATGAAAAAATGAAAGCTAAAAAGTGACTTGTCTGTTACCAGCCTATAAATATTTACCTTCAGGACTGCAGGAGTTAAATGAAACTGCTTTTACTTCTGTTTGCACTGTTTTGGACTATGGCTTAAAGTGAAATCATATTACAGTTAAATATATCGTGTTAACATTTTATTTTTGAAGAGGAAGACATTTATAAGTAGTTTCATTATTTTACCATCCAGTCAGAATGTCTTTAGCTATCTAACTATAATGATTTATATATTTTTTTAATCTTCTAATTATTGCAAATTAAGGTTTATTACAAAACTGTGTTCAAGATACTGATCACTTAATATTATAAGGGCAATCACCCTAGTGGAAATGGATCAGATGTGATTTATAAAAGGAAAACATAAATAGGGTTTTGGAAAATAATCCTGATTATATACGTGCAGCAACAAATAAAAGACAGGACTGTAAGCATTTACCCTACCGGAATAAATCGGGACAAAAGGCAGCTAACTAAGAAAGTGTAAGATGTGCTAGTGGGAAAGAATTGTCATTGTTTTCTAGCTGGAATCTAGTTATTGTTAACAGAACCTTTGGTTATTGATTTGCAACTAATTAGCAGCTAGCAGACTGGACAATTAGCTGGAACAGAATGAAACTTGAGAAACAAAATGCTGAAGTTTGTAGCACTCATTATAAATAAGGTGTTGTGTTTCAGTTTCTAGAAATAAATCAGCTAAATTGTTAGCCTGAGGTGACTGTTCCATGCATTTAGTCTTAATCTTTTTTCATTTACATATATAGAAGCATAGATATTTAAGTAAACATACACCCATTTCAAGGGAGACTTTACATGAAAAAGTATTGATTTTCTGGGGAAGAATTTTAGGATTTTCACTCTTTCCTCCTGTGACTTCAGGTTCCATTGAAAATTAGATTCTTTAGTCGGGTAATTAAAAACCCTATGGATCCAGAGCAATAGATAGAGGGTTTTCTCATTCTAAAAGTCAGGGAGATTTGATGGCAAGTAATACGTACAGAGCATGGGAGGTAAAGAGACCCAGGACAGCTCATCGGTCTTTATGGATGTCCCCCTCAAATTGTGAGAGTTGTCCATTGTGCAGGAAGTCAAGGGAAGCGCAGATGTGATATTGCAGATATTAATATAAACTGGTGGGCTTGAATTACTCCTGTAACACTCTGTGCCGTACTAATTTGGAATTCTCTGGACTGAGCAAACTAGCCATGATTTTAATCCCACTGGTGTGTTATGTCAGGCATGATACAGCACATGTTCAGAAACCCTCTCTGTTTCAAAACACGCCTGCTGTAGAATATAAACTCTTTCTTTCCAAGCAAAAACCTAATGAGGTTAGTGTTCAAGGCCTGCCATGAGTTCCACACAGTGGAAGTGACCTCTGTGGATGTTTGTGGGATGCAGACTGCATTCAGATAGAGGACAGAATTAATTTAATTGGAGGCAGAGATAACAAGATTCCTCTCTGCTTCAAGGAACATGTAGCTCACCTTGTGTATGTAAGCTTAATAAAATGCAGTGCACAACTGACCAGAGTATGCACCCTTTAAAAGGTAAATCAGAATCTGGTAAAATCTATAACAGCTCTCCAATTACACAAAATCTGCTACTACAGTGAATGCAATTAACATTGACATCCATATCCCATGTGGCAGCAGAAAAACAAATGGGCAGAAAATGCAAATAAGAGTAAACTCTTCCTGAGCTGTATAATGAAGAATGTTAAAATGTCTGTGGGAATAGCCAAAAAATAGAAAGAAATAGTAATAATTTTACTCTGTGGGGTTTTTTTTTGGTATGTATTTGCTTCAAAATATTGCTCATTTAGGTTTCTGACAGCTAAATTATGACATGATCAGGAAAATGAAATAGGAGGCAAGCACAGACCCTCCAAGAGTGTAAAGAAAAAACAAAATTTCCTCATAATCTTTATTCTTTCTCATCAGCTTTGAAAACAAAAACTCATGAGGGAAAACTAAAACCCATCTTGTGATGCACCTTACTTAAATAAAACCCCTTTAACATAGTTCATCCCCCCCAGGATAAAAATATACAAACATCAAGTAATTGTGATGGTGTATATGTAATTTGCAAGTATGTTAAAATTAAGACTAGAAGGAAACTAGTGATTGTCCAACACAAAGATCATGTGGAAACTGATGTAATTCATGTGCCTGCCTGTCCTATTGTTGAGAGCAGAGGTCGTTGGAATAGATACTGAACAAATAACAGTAATGATGCTGTGATTATTCTCTGCAAAGCTGCAGGAATCGGTCCTTCCTGAGAGTCATGCTATGGGTGTACTGACATCTGCAGAAGTTAATTGAGAAGAATAAGGGGAACCAACTTTCTCATGGAAAGAACTGATGGGAAAATGGCATTTGACCCTGCAGGAAATGTTGTCATTTCATTTTGTCTCACAGAACAACAGAGCTGAAGTGGTGGTAATATATTTTAATGTGTTTGCTTCAGGTTATTCCAAAATGAAATGGTCTGTGTAGCTTAATTCAGTCAGTATTCATCTCTGTATCAAATTAACACTCACATCATTGTGCCTCTTGCCTTTCAGTTCTGTGGAAAGCCCTCTCTGGGCGTGTTAGTGATGCAGCTACAGACAGGCCAGTGTCTCTTTGGAGACGTAGTTCTGCTAGGGAGGTCCTGGAGCCACATCAAATAGGACTGTGAAGTTTTTCTTAGTTTGTACTGTATCCATATCGATTTGTTAGGCTCAGCTGAAATGGAAATCAGTTCTGCACTGACTTGCATGTCAGGTTTGCATTTGGGCAGCTCTTCCCAGTCAGAATTCTATATTAAATAGCAGTCATGTTTTACATTAGCTTTGTACAGATGTGATTAGGTGAAAATGAAGTTCATTGTTATACCTACCACTGCCTGATTTTTTTCACCTCTGTGTATTTGATGATGTCAGCTAGGATAGTATTTAAGGTATGAACTCCTTTTCTATTTTTTTTCTTCCTCTTCTCCCCTACTTCCCATTGCATCTTCCCTTTCCTCTTAATATTAACAATAAAAAAAAAAAGTTGTGAACTAAGCATTTCGAAGAAATCTATTTCCTTTGATTCCTCAGGCTTAGCTGTGTATGATCATAGGAACTCTCGTGTCATGCTGTTCTTTTCTCTCTCTTACTGGGTAGATCACAAGCTGGATCTTCAGTGTTAGTTGTTCACCATTTCCTTAGTTTCAAGACATTATTTGGTGATTATTATTTGAACCTGGGGTGCAGCTAACGTTTACAATGCTTGCAGTACTACTTCTACAACTGCAGCAAGAAATGTTAGAAGTGATGCATATGGCAGCAGAAAAACAAATGGGCAGAAAATGCAAATAAGAGTAAACTCTTCCTGAGCTGTATTATGAAGAACGTTAAAGTGTTTGTGGGAATAGCCAAAAAATAGTAAGAAATAGTAATAATTTTACTCTGGGTTTTTTTTTTTTTTGGTATGTATTTGCTTCAAAATATTGCTCATTTAGGTTTCTGACAGCTAAATTATGACATGATCAGAAAAATGAAATAGGAGGCAAGCACAGACCCTTCAAGAGTGTAAAGAAAAAACAAAATTTCCTCAATCTTTATTCTTTCTCATCAGCTTTGAAAACAAAAACTCATGGGGAAAAAAATCACTTCCAAGGAAAGCATTTTCTAGAGCAGCAAGGATGTAGGCAGAGTCACGTAGGATTGTCCTGGTTAGAACAGACCCGGATAGCTTTTAAATAATCAGAAATGAGAAAACTACTAAGATTATTTCCAAGGAGGTTGTGGTTGCGTGTCCGGTACGTGCAATATTACGAAATGTTGCAGATTGTAAGAGGGCTATTTTGTCACATTTCTTAAGCATGATTTACAATAAATATTAAAAAATATTGTATTTACTTGTATGCTGTAAAGATTATGTGGCTACAAGAGATCTCATTCCAAGTTATGATAAAGTCTAGAAATCTGCCCACTCACAGTGAGAAGCAATATTTGTTTCCAGCTTTGTTATACTTTGTTGTTTTGTTACACTTACAGCTTCTTTGACTTACAAAACAAACATTTTAAAGACAACATTTGTCAGAGAGCTGCCACCAGATCTGTGCATTAATAAGCATCTAAATTACATATCTTGCGGTGTAGAACAAATTGGATTTCTTTTCATTAATATCAAGGAAGCAGAAAACAAGCTGCATCCCAAGTGAGTTAAATGAACATAATTATTTGCCGTTTCTTTTGCTACTATAAGCCAGTCTTTATTCAATTAAACAACTCATAATCATGTGCCCACTATTTCAGTAGAGTTCAAAACAGCTGGTATCAAAATTAAGTAGTTTTCATGTACGTTGTATACAGCAGTTTCAGCTGTCTATTACTCTCATCATGGCAAGTGTTGTAGTACGTTGGTCTGGGGTTTTTTCCAAGCCTAAGCAAACCAACAAACTGCTAGTGCTCCTGCAAAGTTCTCCATCAAAACACTTTTTTGAAATGCTGTGGTCCAATCTTTAAAACACGTTTATTTCTGTGTTTCATAGAACTCGATTCCAGTTCTAGATTAGGCTGCTAGGAAATCATCTTAAATATTCGTACCTGTAAGGAATGTGGTGGAAAATGCCAACTAAATCACAATCAAGTTATGGTATCTTTTGTTGTTGTTGTTTGAGGATCTTGATGGGGACTAAAATTCTCATAATGTCCCAAATTCTTTATTACTAACTGTGCTACTGTTTCATTCAGAGCTTTATATTGCTGCTGTTGTGTCTTTACTGGTCTAGTAAGTCTTGAAATGGTGAGATATTTTATAAAATACAGAACACAAATACTGATATTTAATCCTTAGAGGTATTTTTTTTCTCTGCCTTCCAGTGATATGTTTCTAAATAGGGCAAATTCCATTTTATGGGAGACCAGAGAAAAACCTCTTCTGCTTCTTCAATCAATAGGAATAGACTTGTTAATAATTTTTGAGAATGTTTTCCCATAACTTCTCATTTTTGCTTCATACCTTAATGTTTCTAGCTGGTAGCTAATTGTTTATTCCTTTCAGTATCACTCTAGAGATCCTTGATGGATTAGAGTTTCAGTGCAAAACATTAACATAATAAGTCTCATAATGACACAGAAGAAAGTGTCCCAGAGTGATGGAAGTAGTTTTCCCTTAATGTTGTTAGATGCCGAGACAATTTGTGTTATAGCTTTTTAAAAACACATTCTGCTACCCGCGCGACAGAATCATGGTTAATTTACGAAGAGCAGCTCTAGCGTTAGATGAATCTGCCAGGAGAGCGAGCGCTTTAGCCGTAAGATGCAAAAAAGTTGAGAAATCTCTCCATAACTTGGAGCCCTTCTGAACAGCTAAGATTGCATTGCCAAAGCAATACAGCTCTGCCTCGGAAAATTTAGTGAGATAAAGGCAATGTTGCCATTCTCTACAGGGACAAGAGGAAGATTTCTCATTCTGATTGCTCAGAAGGGAGAGAGGAAAAGTGCCTCATTCCTAAATCAAATGAAATCCCTGGAAGTTGCAGTGTTTGGAGGAAATACAATTCCTGTTTCTTGATCAGGCTGCACAGATATTTGCTGTAAAATATTCTTGCCATTGAGATGATGATCGTTGCTCTTCCAACTGCGATTCCTGCCTCCACAGCTGGATTGATGGAATAGTTTGGATATTCTTAGATCCCTGCACAGATGAGTGGCCTTACTGTTTATTTTTTTGAAGCTGTTTTTCCTAGAGAGTAACTGCACACCAAAGAGCACAGTCTAATGTATACTTCAGTGATAGTGACCAGGAAAGAATGCTTGGCACAATATGGAATATATCTGTACATAACAAGTTCTTTAAAATCCAAGCTTGAACAAGTTTAGGTTCCATCCTAAGAGAGAAACTGAGGTAGATACTGTGTGAACTGAAAAGTTAATCTGCTTTATCATCATTTCTCATTCTTAAGTTCTTAAAATTATACTTTTCAGATTTGTTTTTCTACTTATCTGATTTCCAGTTAGGTTCAGAAACAAAACACCACAGTAGGGCATATGCCTTACTATCAATTTTTACCATCTACTATAAATTAGCTCTCTGAGATTTAACATCGAATGATATAATGGAGATTGGTTTTATGTGTGAAAGGATGATTAATTATCTTTGCTTGACTTGAGCTGTTTTCTTGCATGGTCAGAAAGAGAGTACAGAAGCCATCACTGTAGACCAGTTGTCTGCTTTTGAGTTCTGCAAATTCCTTAAGTGAAAGGTGAATTATTTTTTGAGATGAAAGATAAAATAACCTGGAACTGAGTGCGCAGCATTTGATGTTTGTTGCAGGCAAGTGCTTCTGGGGTACGCTTGTTTAATTTACAAGGAAAACACTTCAGGATTTCTTGTTATTGTTGTTTTGCCAATGCTATAAGCTCAGCTTTGGGTGTAAATCAAGCTGTGTTCATTCTGGTTCACGCACCATTACCAGTAAAATGTTTTTTGAACTGAAATTTAGCTGGAGTGTCCTGGTTATATGGCAATAAATTGTAAAGATGCATTTTTGTGTGTACTGTTCATGCAAACAGAACCTGAAAACATTAAGTTGAGATAGACACCTCCAGAACTCCTCCCAGGGTCTGTGGAAGCTGAGGAGGCTGTGTCCTCCCTCCCTGCACCCCTGGCTTGTTTGAAAGGCTCAGAATTGCCCAATAACCACATCGGCTGGCTGTTGCATCAGCCTAGGAAAGTTGTTTTATTGCTACAGCATCTGGAGGAGTGTGGATGTAGACTTGTTTTTGTGGTTGTTTTTGTTTCATGATTTTTCACAAGCTGATGAGAATGTGTAGCAAAATCATGAAGTTATTTTGGGAATATCCTTCTTATCAAGAGTTTATGATGGGAATATCTGGACATCTCTTTAAGGCTGGTGGCTTAAAATCATTTTCAATGAACACTGAAGGAGGCCCTGAATTTTAATGAAATTTATCCTGTCACAACAGTGGAATTTTTTTATAAAAGCATTTTATCAATAGCTTATCAAATGTATTCTTCATTAACCAGAATAAACTAGTTTCTCATTCAAATGCCTTTGTGAAGTTCTAATGAACACAATGTGTAGGGTGCTTAGCATTTAACAGCCTTTTGATTTCTGCTTGCTAACGTGCACATATAATGATATCCTTTTTTTGGTAGTTTATAAGTTGGAAACTGTATTTTTCAATAGGCTTCTTATGTACTTGCATAAACCCAAGTTTGTTGTAAGCATATATCTGTGTTGTGTGAATGGGGATTACACTAGATAACCTTTAAAGGTCCCTTGCAACCCAAACCAGTCTCTGATTCTATGATGATACAGTACTGTAATATTTTTCCATGCCTGGTGATAATTTTGTTCAATTTAACTTATGTCCAGTGGCACACTAGAATTTTCTTTGTTGTATGAAATAGAAACACCACTCAACCATCATCTCAGACTACCTTATCATTGTGCCATGCTATGAATCAACATCATCTGTTTTCTTTCAGGAAAACTGTACCTAGTTATCTAGTTAATTATATGTAACACATAGACATTGGATGAAAATACTCAGATTAAAACAGAATAAAGTTAACAGGGAGTAAGGGAGAGGGATACTGTGAAATTTTTTCTCCCCTCAAATACAGTTTAAAAAGAGTAATTGAAGCCTTGACTAATACTGTTCAACTTTCCACAGCGTTTTTCATACCCTCATCCTCAAAGGGCATAGAAAGCAAAAAGACAGTCCCTCTTATGGGACAGATCTCTTAGGTTATCTACAAATAAATGAATTTCAAATGAATTCTCTTAGCACTCCAGATAAAAAGTATTGGTGCAGTGGGACATGATCTTTTGCAGAATAGTTGGATGTCAGTGGTATTTTGTCAGTTGGAATGCTTGCTTTAATTAATAGAGGTGTCTGTGGTATTCAGGGATATGCGAGTGGATGTTTCTTTCTTTAATAGTACCCTGGTACCAGCAGCAAATTATCCTGACTCGAGCCTGTTGCACTCATGGAGTTGATTCTACAAGCACACAAATAGTTGCAGTCCCTTGACTTTGCCGAACGCTGCTCATTTGTAGTCCAAGAGATCACTGAAGTGATTGGAACTTTGCTGGGATGTTTGATTAGCTGTCCTAATCTGTACAAGCTTCTGTTCATATGCCAGACAAGCTGCTGAATGCCGTCTCCATCCAAACAGTATCCCAACCTAGTTCACTTGTGGTTACGGAATCAAACTCCTAAATAATAGCCTGTCAAAAGAGGTTAATTTTCAATTCTGATACTCATGACTAAACTGTATAGCATCAATTTAAATGTCCAAATGTATAAACCAGTTTGCCCTAGAAATTAAAATTAGCATGTCAACTGACAAAATATGTACTGACATCTAATTACGGTGCATAATAGGGTCTCATTCCACTCTTCTAACACCTCTCTCATTTTTATTTTTTCAAATCTCATTAATCTGAATACATAAGCAAATTAGAGGCCAAAAGAAAATAAATCTGAGATTATAATTCTTCTTCAAAATTTGCTAATGGTTGATTAGCAATTTTTACTGAAAACAGTTTTCTCATTGGTTGAGTAAGGGCATTACCCAGATTCTGTCTTATCTTCATTTAAGCATTGAAGCCTTTAACTGAAGTATTATGTCCTGTGCCTGTTTAGCTGCCACTTTCTGCTAATGTGCTTTCAGTAATAAGAGCCTTAGGGTGTCATCTTTTGGTTCTATTCTTTTTGTGTTTCTGACTGATGACACTTGTCAGAGTATCGATTTCATTTAGCGAGACATCTGCCCTGCTGCTGCACTGCTGGCATTGTGGGAGTTTCATTTTCATTTACCCTTGGAGTGTCTGAGCCTCGGTGACAGAGGTTATGCTTCCAGAAGAGCCTGAGCTCCTTCCTGGTGTCTGCATGTGGTAAAAGCAGAGAAATAGTACCACGTGCTTTTGATGAGGGATGCTGTGAACTAGATGGTATTGTAAGGGACTGTACCAATGTAGTTGTCTGCTTTTTGCAATGCTCATCTATGAGAAACATTTTGTTAGACCCAGGCAAACGACCAGATTAGTTGTAATTCTGAGGTGGCTTTATTCTTCTTGGTGAAGGTGGAGCAAGGTCACATCAGAGCATTGAAGGAGGAACGTTAACCCTTCCACTGAAGACTTCAACGACTTGGTAACGTCAAAGGAACTAGAGTTTAGTGCAGGGTGGGGTATGTCACTTTCTGGTGTGCAGGAGCACAAATAGAAAGATGTAAGATAGTGCACCCTCACAGAGTTTGGGAAGAAAATCTCAGGCAGGAAGATATCTGATAATTACACTTCAGGAATTAAAAAAATCAAAAGCAAAATAAGAGTCCATTTCTGATATGAAGGATTAAATTGATGATTTGGAAGTGACCGCAGAGGAGATAACCAGAGTTGGATAGGACAGACCAACCGTGACAGATTGTATTGGATTTGTACTTCAAAATGTTCACAAGTTTCAGGGGTGACTTGTTCTGTGTTCAAAGACAAATAAATACTGTTCTAGGGTGACTAGGGCAAAATAAGTTAGAAAATAAAAAAAACCCTCAACCAACATTTCAGAAACTATTCACCTACTGTAGAAGGAACTTCTTCTACATATTATCCATTAAATAAGCATACCTTTATATGGGGTAATATTTGTGTTTGTCTCCTAAAGTTTACAGACTTGCATAAAATGCCTGTAATAGAGAAGTTTCCATTCTGTTGGGTATTTCTAGACTTTATTGTATACCAGTCAGTCTGTAGCTGATACCTTGTCATTTAAGTCAAGTCTTCTTAACATTCATGGTAATTTCTAAGGAAATACACCCAATTACTAATTTGTGATTACATTATTTGATAGTTCAAGTGAATCCACTGCAGCCACTGTTTTCCAGTGACTGTTTATGGCTTTCATTTTTGTTGGGATATAATCCAAGTAACCCCAGAGCAACACCACCAGCTGGAAAATCCACATATTTTTCAGCATGGTACTGCAACTATCAGCTCAGCTTCCTTATGCTGGGTCTGCAAAATCACATTTATTGAACTGCAAGTTGTATTTTGACCTCGGAGACATTATGTTATTTCTGGTTTTGTTCAGTACCTCCTAAGAAAAATGTTTTTTAACAGCTCATTCTTTTTTCAAATGTTGCTGTTTGACAGGGTTGTGTCTTAAATACAGATGACAATATTTAGAGTGTCTGATGAGGGGTGTAAATCTGAGATTCAGCATCTTGTAGTAAGACTTCTGTTTATCAGTAAAACTGGAAAGAAAAAGGGAAAATAAAATAAAAAAAAAAAATCATAAAACCATCTTCCCAGAAGCCCCCCTGGGGCCTTGGAATTCAGTTTCCTTTATGCTATTTGTAGCTGCTAACATTGACACTCTTAACTCACTTGGAAAATTCCCCTTTCCCCGTGAATTTGTAGACCACTGCTGATTGACACAGAGAAAGGTATTCCTTTTGTAGAAAGACTGAGTTACTAGATTTACCATGGTTTTTCTTAGGTGGTTTTGTCCAAAAAATCATTTTCTCATCTTCTTTAGAAAAATGAATACATAGAGCAGGCCATTAACTGGAAGTTAAAAGTGCATAGCCATATATTGTCTTATATATGCATACATTCTCTTATTTTCTTGGTAGATTTAGATGGTTTTCTGCATTTTATATGATGCATGCAATATCCCATCTAATCTGTTTTCCCCTTTACAACTGTTCCCTCACAGATATGACTGCTTTACTCTAATTTTTATTGTATTTTGGTTTTGTTCCCTTTGATTTAGGTAATGTTCTGGAGGCATTTTGCCAGTTGTTTAGCAAATGCTAGAGGTTAATGAAGACAGTAACCTTATATATATATTTTTTCTAATTATCCTGACCTCCCTTTCCTCTAGAAATGGCTTAGAGCATTGTAAATTGAGAATAGAGGAAGGTGCACATCCTGTATTTGTAATTTTTACACATGGGAACAACAGAAACATCAGTAGAATTGAAAAGATTTTTTTTCGGTACATGTTCGAGCAGGAGCATTCTGTACTTTAAAGAAGAAAAAAGTAGCTTGTAGCTCCCTTAGCCACCAGATTTACTTTGATATACTTGATATAGAATCAAATCAATGAAGTTAATTGAAGTCTTCAGAGTTTTCCAGGCTATGGGGCTGAGTTCAGTCTAATCCATCTGTATCTAATTATTGAGTAGCTCCAAATTAGTTTTTCTATTGGAAAATGCAGATTCATTCTGTACAATTTTAATGACAATTTTCTAATTTCAGTGGAGAGGTTACTTGGATCTTGAGTTGTCCTTCCTGGTTGCAAGAGGACAAGTTGACTCTTAAGAGTAGGTGGTTTAGGGTCAGGAGGCTTGCTTGTTGTGGAGCTCAGGTAAGGTCTCCAGTATCCAAAACAAGTGTCCTACTAAATAGGGTAAGATTTTATCACTTTCCCTTGCTATATTTTGTAGAAATAGTGAAATATTTATTGGAAGAGGAAAGTGAATCTCCCCTTCCTTTATCCCAAGTAAGTGCCCTCCTCAGTGGACTGTAAAGAGTGTTAACCATTAATAAAAACATTCTTCAGAAGAAGAATTTATAGCAAAAAGAAAATTACCCTGAGCCCAGTGAGGATTGATTTCACTTGAAGTGCAGGAGACTGAGTTAAGAATTTCTCTTCTGAATCAAACAGAGGTGGAATTTGAGACTGATATTATTTCGGTCCCCAATTAATAGGATGGTTCTTTTCTTCTTCCCCCACCTCTGTCTTGGTGGGTTTTTTTTTTGTTTGTTTTGGTTTTTTTTCCACAACCCCAAAGCATCTTTTTGGTCTCCATTTTACAAGACAAGGAAAAGTTTGCAATGACAAAAGACTTTTTTCTTACAGCACTGTCACAGGTTAATTCTTATTTTAATAGGCAGCACAAAATAATACAACAGATAGTTCTAGGCATATACAGATTTGTAGATGGTAAGTTAAAAGGTAGCAAGTAGTTTACTGCATCAGTCTACTGGATATTATTCAATTGCAGATAACTTACATGACAGACACCTCAGGATTTTCTTAGGCTTCGGGGAAGATTTGGGTGTTGCTTTCTGTATGATGCCATTGATCAGGTCTCAATAGTGTGAGGATATCCTTCTCTTATTACTAAAACAAATGCAACATAGATCCTAGGATCTAGGGTTGGGTTGGTTTTGTTTTGTTGTTGTTTTGTTTGGTTGGGTTTTTATTGCATTTGGTTGTGGTGGGGTTGTTTTCCTGGTCGCTTTGGAAAAAGAGCAAAATTTCATTTTGAGTCTAAATCCTAGGGAGTGCTACTTTAATGGTAAAAGTGGTAATAAAGAGCTGAAACTGTTAAACATTTGAACTGAGGTCTCATCAGTACACCAAATATTTTGATTTTTCAGGAATGTGGTTTAGGTCAAATGTGAATGCACAGCCTCTAGAAATAACCATTTTCTCTGTTCTCAAGGAATCCTTTAAAAAAATCATCCATGACCAATTTACTGCAAGACTCTGCTCTCCATCTGTTACTAGTGAACATAGCCACCTTTCTTTCTCTCCTGTGATATCAAAGCTATGATATTAAACTGGAAGTCTTCTAGAACAATATCACTATTCTTGCAGTAGTCTTTGAGTTATTTGAGTAAAAAGATGCAATGTGTTTGCCTAGCCGACTTTTAAACTAGATTTGATCACAAACATCCCAGGAGATTAATAATTCTAATAGTAAAGAAAATTATTGTAATATTCTGTAAAAGCCCTTGTGCTGTGTAATAGTTTCTTTTATTAAGCCATCTGTTCTTTCTTTGATATGAGCGTATTTTGGATAGGGACACTTTACTAGTCATTCCAGCATCCCTTACTGTGGTTAGTCTATTGCCCTAATTAAAGATCAGCTTTATATAAAATAAAAATATCCACCATGAGCTCAACTCTCCTTTCAGCTTGAAGGACCAAATGGCAGGGAGTCTTTTCATGGATTTCAGTGCAGATTTTCCTTCCCACTTGTTCTGTTTAATGTGAGGGTGATTTAAGGAAACAGCACATGCGGCGTAGTCGGCAATCTGTTCCCTGATTATTTAATCCACGCCAGGGCACACGTGTTTTCTGTGCAGTAATACCTCATATCACAATCTGTGCTTCTCAGTGGGTGAGCTGGAGAGATGCAAGTGGTTGAGAGCGTTGCCTTCCTACCTAGGGAATCCTATTCAGTACACTACAGTCTCCCTCAGAGCCAAACCTTGAGACCTCACATATCAAAGGTACCACGGTGGGTCATAACACTGATTTAAAGACTTGCTGAGTTATAATCCAGTTTTGGAGATGTTTGGATTTTTGAACTGTCGGTGCAGTAACTGCACCTGACCAAGCATTTGGGGAATTTGAGCTGCCACGTAGGATCTAGGTGCTTAAGAAAGGAGAGACTCTTTCTTAACAGAAGTGGGGAAGACTCCTTCAGAACCACCTTCTCACATCTAAAGAGACAGCTTCTCAGCAGGCTTCCCCTTTCTATTTCAGGAGCTTCCATGTGTCCTCTGGGTGCTGACAGTGGTGAATTCCCTTTAAGTGCCTTTGCTCTCCAAACCAGTTCCTGCTGGTTATCACCGTTACCTCTCCTACGGTGGCATGTTCATTCTGGCACGCGTTCCTCACATCATATGGTGTCCTTAAACAGAATGGGAGGTGGAGGACTCCAGTAGGATGAAATGACCTGGTTAGAGTGGTTCAGAAAACATTTACTGAAGCAGGTGCCCATCGGCAAGTTTTATAATGATCGTGTGTCTTTCCTGGATTGTAAGAGTTTGTTGGTTTGGGTGGTATTTTTTGGAATATGGGAGGAAATTTCTTCAGGTTGGTAGTTGAAAGGTTGAGCATTGTATAAATCTGTGAAAGATAGCAATGCTGTGAAATCATAGGGCTTATAAAACCACTTCAAGTTTTAGCCGTTTTTGCATACAGAGATTACAGGACATAAAATCCTGTTGTCTCTTCACCCTTATGTTGATCGAAGTACCTCTGCAGAGCTGGAACCCCTAGTTCAGCATAACATGTATGTGATAGAAGAAACGTGTATAATAAAATGCTGTTCTGAATCAGAACCTTACTGAAATCATTATAAATATGGCCTTACTGAAGGACAAATGACTTCCTATTATCTCTTCTCCATCCCTTTCAAGCCTTTCTGTAACTCTGAATCTTGCCATCTGCCTTGGTTGTGTTTTTCAGTATTATGGTCACATCAGCTTTTGATTCGTTTTTTGGGGCTAAACAAGGCAAAGTAGGGCAAATTGTATCACTGCCTATGTGCTTTAAGCAATTTTTTTCTTTAACTCGCCCAGCCCCTGAGGGACTGTAGTGTCTGCAGATGGGCAGAGAAGGCACCATTTCCTGTGGTGCAGGATTTGTGTTAAAAATATTACAGGCCATCACACACAGTCCCCAAGACGTACTGCGTAGGATGAGACTTTCAGCATAGAACTGCCTAGAAAATGTGAAGCCTTCTTCATTGGACTATGTATTTTAGGATTACGTGGTGACTGCTCTGCAACTCAGATGAAACCCAGCTTTTCTCTTGAAATAATTTGACTTTAGAAACCACTGTTTTAGTAGTAGACCCATATTTGCAGTGATTTTATTCTTTCTTCCTTGTCCTCCTTCAGTAAAAGAAATTAATGTTAGAAAAAACATTTTGTAAGGGGGGGGGAGAATTTGCTTTAAAATTAAGATCTGAGATCCTTCTTCTTGAAATGACAGTTTAGTTTTATATCCTTTGAAATTACACTCGTGAAAAACGGGTCACCTGAATTGTTACTGTTCCAGCTTTCTGGAATTAGAAGTTTTCCTGGACCCTCTGCTGTGAATATTTTCAGGGCAGTCCTGAGACTCAATTGCTGCAAATCTTTTGCTTCCAGTAAAGTAAACAAGCTATAAAGGAATGAATGCAAGAGAAGACACAAAGGAAATGGCAGACGTATTTTGAGGGATTGTAAGTGGCAGGATGGAACAAAACTTAGTTTTGACATGGGTTTTAAAACCACTGCATGATGTGAAACAAAGCACAGGGAGATAGGGCTGTTGGGAAATTCCACTCTAAAGTGGGCTCCTGATCGGAACTAAAATGTTAATATGAAACTGAAATAGTAAATTTTGAAAAGATAATCCCTGTAATAAATATTTCATTTATGAAATGTGCCAAGGCATTTATTAAAGAATTTTGTTCTTGGCGTTTTTCTCACTCTCGGGGTACATTTCCACCTAGCAAAGTTCTCAGACAGAATAGACTAATTGGCACTAAATCTTGCAAAACGCCAAGATTTATCCTCATTTCCTGCTAATTTCATGGGAGATGAAAACAGGCAGGTAAGTAGCTCAAGATGACAAACACCATTTTTTCTCTAGTATCCTGTGAAAATTACATGTGATAAACCCAAAGTATTTAATTGCCGTGGAGATTCCTCATGCAGTGTTTTATATATATTCTAAACTTCAAACAAAATGAATTAACTTTGCTCAAAGGCTTTGCAGGGAAAAAAAAATAATCTCATTTTGCTACCAGCAAAATTATCTGGAAGGGGAATGAAATAATGTAAAAATGCTAAAACTAGAGCATTTTTTGAATGGAAGAGAAGTGATAGAATACAGTGTGAGTTGCATCTTTTAGCAGCTATTAGATTTTATTGCATCAGTGACTCTGAAAAAATGTTTATTGTGTAACTACTCTTTTGCTGCCCCTCTTGTTGCCTCTGTCATTCTTCCATATTGCTGGGGGAAAGAAAACCCATAGTACTTGAAATGTTATCATCATGTTGCAGCAAAGACAATTTCATGGTATTAATGAAACAAATTCCTTTCCTGTTAATAATATGGTGTTTAAACCATTTTGCATACTAGTTAGGACTCAAAATTATACATCTATCAAGCGTGGCAAAACTTGGCAGGGCTTTGTCTTTAAAGGTCAGCTGCAAGGAAAACAAGGAATGAAGGTTCTAAAACTCCACCTTGTAACTTTTGCAAATCCTCATTTCTCCCTGTGGAGATACAGCCTCCTTTTGCGCTGTGGAAAAAGTGTATGTGAGAATAAGGTGGATATAAATTGTATTATGAGCTTTTGAGACACTGTGACCTTAAGCTATGCCATACAGGCAGTCTCCTGGGGCCGATTGTTAAATGTAATAAGTGTGCAATGTACCATGGATAAAAATATAGAAAGCCTTGTGCAGTGTGAAGCTACAGTGAGGTTCTGCGGTGTCCACTGAATCTTGCCTGGCAAGATTTTCAAATAGAATAGTGAGGTTTTAGGTGTGAAATTCAAGTATGATGTACGTATGCTGCCTGGTATAGTTCATTACTTACTGCTGGGAGCAAAGAATTTGCTGTGAGCAAGGCTCTGTCCATCTAGAAGCTAAGACAGGGAGCTGTTTGAGGGCTTTGGGGCACCAGGATGAACATCCAGTGACAGACTTTTGTAGTACTTTGTCCCCTTTCAGACTCGGACCCATTAGAAGCAGAGCACTGACTACAAGGGGACTTGGTTCTCTCAACACCCTGCTCTGATTCCATCTGGGAAGGCAGAGTGTATGGACAAAAGATAGTCTTGCAGAATACCATGGGACTACTGGGTTGTCCCCTTTTCTTCCTGGCTCCTCTCCATAAAGATGGAGAATCCGGGGTGGTTCCAGTAAGTCTCTGGGGGTATGTAACTACAAATACTTATATTTGTCTATTTAAACCTCAGTACTGATGGTCTTAGGTACCCTTTTTATTTTTTATTTTTTTTAAACCATAGAATGAGACGTTATGGATGATCTCTGTGTATTTACAGGTAATGCTCTGCAATGCAGAAATAGCCAAGCTTTGAAAGAAATGTGGTTTGGTCCTCTAGTTTTTATGGAAATTAGGTGATTGTATCGACCTGGTTAATAGGTGAAATGTGAAGACTTTTTGGAGTCAAAATATGCAGTTTGTCCACGCATCTCTTCTTCACTGGAGATCTCTTGGAACAGCAGAAACACATGTGCATATGTGTATTTTCTTTTCAAAGAGAATTCTGTTGCACTTAGATATTTTTGAAAAGTAGATTAACAATGTTTCCAAATATGTAAAAAGTAGCATAGCTGGAAACCAATACATTTACACATATAATATGGTGCAACTCAAAAATAGATGAACCTTGTTATTTGTGTAGCATAATGTATGTGCTATCTGTCACAGTTCATTGCCCTGTGTAATATCATAGGGATTGCCTTCCCCGAAAATTCATCTGCAGTTGGTTTCCTTGACCTGTTTTCAGGGCCATCTCCAGGCCTTTACTGGGTAATATTTGTCCTCTGACTTACTAGTGGCCACGTCGAACAAATGCTCGATGAGGAATGGGAACTACCATGTTCAATTATTATTGCCACTCTATGAACAGAAGATGAAATACCCAGTGCTTTGCATTGAGTAACCTTTCCCAGTTTCCATATATAAATGGGAAATGATTTCAAGGTTTGTTTAGAAATTGAAAATCAAATGTAAGGTGTTTGGTCTTTTTTGTGTGTGTGCTCTTTTCAAAACATAAAAGATAGGAAATAATTGTCACACATGCGTGGAGAAATGGGGCGTATCTGCAGTTTATGTTCTAGTCTGTAGCATTCAATTTTAAACTTGGTGTAATTCTCAATAGTTGGTTATGAATTTTACAATTAGTCAAATTATAAATGCTTGAATTTGTGTTCAAGTTCACATTGAAATTTAGATTGTGATCCCTGATAAAGGTTATTTGTTGTGATCTTTACTATCTTGAAAAGATGGGCCAACTTGAGTCTAATTGTCACAATCTATTGAGGGTGGCCGAGGCAACAGAACAGAAACTGTGTGTGAGAGGCAGCTTCCACAAAGTTTTCATAATGTACCCCTTTATTCTTCCCTGGGTGGTTTTGACCACTTTAATTATAGGCATTTTGCAAATAAAAGCTGATTCTTAGAATAACACAGCAGTGGGAAATTCCCTGTAAGAGCAGGCTGGTTTGTGAGGACATCTGGGCAGGGGAAGGAAAAAAAGAGACAGCATCTGTGCATTTTTAATTAACTTGGACAGAAGACTAACTAGAAATTAAAATGGCAAATAAATACTTAGATATTTAGATGTGTTCGTGGGCATATTGCCTTTGAATGGCACTTTGGAGATTCCTATCCTTGAATATAAATGCAGCCTATGAGAAAGTCACTTCTTACATATTTAAAGAAAAATGCGTCTTCAAGAAGTGTAGATTCTTAAGTGTAGATTTCTGAAGTGTCATTTTCTTATGTTTAGCTTTTCCCATAACTTCTAGATGTTTAATAGACATTTGTATTTTTAAAAGATCTTGTACACATGAAAATACGTAGTGTGGAGTGTAGTATAGTACCTTTATTTCATCAAAGTTTTTACTTACTTGGGAAAGAAGCAAGCTACAAAATTTCTTTAGTTTGATATGTAAAGAATCCTGATGTAGATATAAAGCAACTGGGGGAGGGAGGAGTTTTTCGGTCTGTTTCTGTAGTACTCTCTCATTTAGGATGTGGTAGATGACATGTGGTGACACAGCACTAGTTCAACAAGAGTTAGGAGATTATTTTTTTTCCCAGCCAGTTTTGAATGAATAATTAAATGTCTTGCTGTTGAGACACAAGGGCTGCTGTCCATGTGGGTTTGAGACTGAAGAAAAAAGCCCTCAGTGGACTCTCCAGATATTAGATACATGATCTCGGAATGAGAACCATCTCAAGCCATGTGGAGAGAGTCAGTTCTGGCCTCTTCAAGTCCTGTGGCTAAATAGAAACTTATGTACTCAGAGAGAAACCTGTTAAACTTAGGCTGTCATGGTCCTGTAGAGAATTGCTAGCAGTAGAATTAGGGCTTCTAAACGTGAATTGGATGGCCTTGTCAACATATATATTTATATTCTCCCATTCCTCAGTGTTTTAAAAACTTGTATTGATTTTACTAAACTGAATTTTTATTTTGCTGTTGAGAGGGGAGAAAAATTCTTTGTGGTGAGCAAATGATTTCCCAGAGTAAGCTTCTGTTGTTGTTTAAGATCACCAGTTAAAGTCCATCAATTTTTAAAACAATCACAGGGAATTTCAGCTTCCCTTTTTCAATGTTTTACATGAACACATGATGTTCTTTATCTCAGAAGTATAAGCTTTCTGCCTAGATGTTTTTCTATATTGTTACACTTTTCTGGCAGAGGGTTTGTATGCATAAGCCATTATAGAGTAGATCACCTACCTTGCCTGGTCCTTACACAAAAGCAGGAGTAGGGCTGGGAAAAGTAAGTCCTGTTTTTGTCTAGACTGGTTATAGTTTATAAATATTGTCATGTTGATTTTTTTGTTTTGCCTACTTAGTTTTTTCATCATTCTTGTTGATACAGGTATTTCTGTTGACTAACATAAAGTAACTTCTCTGAAGTACCACAGAGAAATAAACCTTAGAAACAGAACCTCTGGTTACTCATTCGTGTTCCTGGGTACTAAGCATCACAAAGTACTCCTATTTTGGGGTTATCTAGTTTACCAGTTCTTTTTTTCATAAAGCTGGTTTACTAAATGCTGCTCTTCTCCATGTAGAAAGATTTCTGTTACAGTAAGCATTTGAATCTCTCAGAAAATGTTAGTATATGTCCAACTGCAAACATACAGCATATTTATGCAAAAGCTTCCTAGTGAATCAGTCAGTGAAAAGTTCATTTCTATTTAGAGATCCCAATCTTTCAAAGGCCTGAGAATATAGAATCACCAGACGAGGGAGAAACACCTAAATACCTAAACATCCTAATAAATTTTAGGTATACAAGTGGTGGCAGAGCAAAGCCAAATATAACCAGCCACAACTTCCAGTTTGTCTCAGATACTGGTTTTGTGTAACTGTCAGGGTTTCTATTGTAAAGTATGAAATTAAAGAGCTTAAGCCTTTCTGCCTGTCTGCCTTCCAGGGGGTGAGCTGCAGTGATCTGTGGTTATGGGACCTGATTTCAAAAGGTCTCCCTACAGCTATGGTTTTTACCCCACACAAATTGGGGGGGGGGGGGGGGGGAAGACAAAAACCGCCCCCAAAAAAGAAAAAAAAAAAAAAAAAGAAAAAAA
>JANHGN010021392.1:77961-93272 GCA_024605025.1 Megaceryle maxima | reverse complement strand
TGCAGAGAGTGGTGGTCAATGGTGCCAAGTCCAGCTGGAGAGCTGTAACTGGTGGAGTCACCCAGGGATCAGTGCTGGGCCCGGTCCTGTTCAACATCTTTATCTTTAAAAAAACAAAACAAAACCAAGGCAATTTTAAAAAGAAACCTGTTTTCAATGTTTTTAAAATGTTTTTGTTAAAGGAAGTGCATAAATTTTCAGTTCAACCGCTTATGTTTAGATTTGGACTCTGAATCATCAGACCTGCATTATTACCCTTAGCATAAAACACACTGTGGCATTAGATTTTCAGTGATGCCTGTATCACTTCTGTGAAATGATGGGCTCCTTAAGCCTATTTGAAAGCGAGCAATGTTTGGAACCGCTACTCTAACGGAATGCGTTGCACGATTTCAATAGTAATGTAATCGTTTTAGGATCACCTTAACATTAGTAGTTTAAATTCCTAATGACCTCTTTTGGAGTACAGGCCAAATGCTGACATGTTCTGAATCCCCATCTTTTACCTTTATGGTGAGGGAGAACTCCTAAAGGAACTTAATCGTCAGGAATTTTACCGGCAAGTTTAAAGAACAGATTCCTTTATGGTCTCTATCTGGTTTACTACAGTCAAATATTCTTTACCAGTTGATTGTCTATTTATCCAGGTATTTATTTAATACTGATGTAAATAACAAATGACAAAGGCTTATTTGTCTGTTCTGTAAGTGCTGATAGAACTTCAGAAGTGTATCTGTACTATCAAGGAGTATGTTACTGATAGCAATGGTCACAGTGCTACTTATATTAAATATTGGTGGACTTGATGAGTAAGAGTCTTGCTTCAGATTGATCCCATGGTGCAAAGGCTGAGAGGGTCAGATCTGTACTGTGTGTAGAAGAGTATCATATTCAACATCAAGTGTGTTTTGTGATAGGTGTGTCCAAACCAGATGGTTTAGTCTTCTGAATCACGGAAGAAATTAAAAGCTGATTCTTGTTCGTCCATTGCAGATGGCAGAAAGTAATTGGCCCAGAATATCTCCTCCCTTGTGCTCGCTTTGGGAGCACTTTCCCACTTCTGGAAGCCAGTGTCCTACCTTTCCCTTTGACAGGCACACTGGAACACACTGGCTTAGCAAGCTATTCCATAAAGGAATGTCAAGTTCTGATCTCAGTAGAGATCTCTGATCACTTTATCATTTTTTGAGCAGGCTGATGCCTAAAAATAAAGAGGGGCAAATATGTGTTTATTTTCTTTTGACTTAGTAGGCTTGGGCTGGGGAACAGCTGCCTGCTCTGTGTTATGTTTGCCCATGGTCTTCTGTCAGGCTGAAATCTGAAGCTGAAGGTCATGTGTGCATGTTTCCATAGCGCTCTACTAGCCAGTAGATCTGGCAAAAATAATTTGGAGGTCTTTTGTTGTTTCCCAGGGGGATTTTGTTGCTTATTTTTGGTTTCGTTGTTGCTTATTTTGTTTGTTTGTTTTGTTTTTCCAAGATTACTGCTTCAGGATAAAGAGAAATGGTACTATTCTGTCAAAACATTTCTGCTTATATAATTGCCTTTATTTTTTTTATTTCCTTCTTTCCTCTTCTAACTTGTCCCAGCAGAGAGAACATGTGCCTAGGTCCCCTCTGATAATATTCTTTTTAGAGAAACAAATGTCATCAGGACAACATTTGCAATTCCCCTTGGTGGCAAAGAGAACTTCTGGGCATTCAAGTGATTTTCTTACACGTGGATTAACATGACATTGTGTTTCTGATGCGTTTGCAACAGCTTTTAATGCGCGGTGGCTCTTTGTGTCGAGATGGTTGTCTCTTCACATTTATATGTCTGATTGTGACCTCAGGGACAGCTTCTGGGTCTCTTGCGGTGATAAATACTGGATCACAGAATGGACACAGCTTCTCATTTCCAGCGTTTAGGATATTATACTTGAGATTTCTAACATCTTTCAAAGAAACAATGAACACGTTATTGCACTAATCTTATTCTCTGGTCTCAAGTATAGCACATCCATTTGAATAGTCTTATAAACTTGAAAGGGAGACAGCAATTCCCATTTTCTGTCTCAGCTCATTACTGACCTTGCTTATTTATAGGTCCAATTTAATTCCCACATAACTCATTGACAGTGCAACATAGTGGTAATGCCCCAACAGTCACTCAAGTTTGAAGTCTACGTCAGGTGTGGCATCTTAAGATTTAGTACCATGATGTATAAGTATATAGATAGATTTCCTTAAGGCACACAGTTGAAAGTCTGCCCTTGCTACACTGATGACGACTGGAAAAATGCTGACTGACTTCTATGGAAGCAAAATTAAATGTGGCAAATGTATGTGCAGTACGGAGCTTATAGTGTTTGAGGTCTGTTAAAAAAAGTGAGGATTCCACGTTAAGCATGCTTTGGACCTCTGCAATTTATGGGACCTAGATAACTGAAGTAAGGTGTTAATCTCTAAATTTGGCTGAAGTGTGTGATTTAGGTTGCATTTCTAGCAAAACATGTAAGCATGTTTTTCACCATGTCACCCATGGGGTTTTTGTTTTGTGTGGTTGTTGTTGGGTTTGTGTTGTTGGGGGGTTTTTTGTGTGTGTGTTTGGGTTGGTGTGTATGGGTTTTTTGTTTGGTTTTTTGTTTGTTTGGGTTTGGGTTTTTTGTTTGTTTGTGGTGGTTTTGTTGTTGTTTTGGTTTGGCTTTTTTCCAGTAAAGGAAATGTCCTTCCTAGGCTACAGTCATAGTACAATCTAAAGAGATGGTTCTTATTCCAAATTCCAATTCTTTTTGGCAGACTGGTACTTTTGAGTTGCATGATGCTAACAACTAAAGAAAAATCTCCTCTGGAGTAAAAAGTCATCTGTTTTTTTTCCACACTGTTGCCAGAAATTCCAAATGGTCTGAAGATTACTAGAAGCTCTAGCTGAGTGGGGCTCTGCTGCAGTCCTTCCTATAAATTATCTTAGGGTCAAAGGAACGAACAGCACCTCTTAAATCTCTGGCTCTATATTGCCATATTGGTTTTTGTGGTGTTGATGGTGGGTGTGTGATGTTTCTCATTGTCAGAAATCAGACAGAAAATCCCTCACTATCTAAGGACATTACTTGAAAAACAAAAACCTAAATGAACACCTGCACAAATGTGACCTTAATTTTCTCCATTTGCATTCCATTCATCCAGCTTGACAGGATTAGACTAGATGAATCTTTTAGCATATGGAAATATCAAATGTTGAGTGTGTTTTTTCTTTCTGCATTATATAATGAATTAAGGAGTTGCATTTTGACAGCTTTCTTCCAAAGCATACATCTGTGCTTTGAATTAAAAGAAAACCAATATCTTAAAATTGAATGACAAGGAAAATACTGGAGGTTTTTGTCTTTGGTAGCCAGAGATGAGTGAGTGACATGTGAAGCTCTACCTTTGAGGAAATATGGACGGATGCTGTGAAGACCTTTTTGATGATGATCATAACATGCTTTAACATTTATTTATTTATTGTCCTGCTACAAATTGTGTACCCTGGATGTTTTTGCTTTACTGGTTTGAGCTTTGTTCCAAACCTCCCCCCACACTGCACTGTAAAACCTTTTCAGTCCAGTCTCATGCTGTCTGTGCTCGCTTTTACTTGGGTTTTTTTTCCTTCTTAATCGCATCTGCCTGGACAAATAATGCTTTCTGCCTCAGATCACAAGAAGGTTTTATCATGCAGCTCCATCCATTGTATTGCAGGCTATCTGACTATATTAACTTTCTAGATTTCCTTTTCTATTAAAATATGATTTTATTTGTTTACCTTGTGTCAAATGAAGCATTTTGTGTTCAGAGAGGTTGTTTCTGAGCATCCTCCTTAGTTCGGGAAGGATTAATTTAGGACATGGTAAGATTCCTATGGTAAGAACTGGTGACAAACCGAAAGTAAATGCTTTGTAAAAGTGATGGTGGAAAAAAAAAGTTATTCCAGGGGTACTTTTCTGTCAGTTAAAATCCGAGTGTCCGAATTTGCTTCAGATGGTGAAGAATAGTTCTGTAGTTAGTGTGTCATGGTAATATGTGTACAATTTTTCACAGCTGCTTATGTATTGCAAACGCTTCCTGTGTCATTAATTCCTGCAACAAGCAGTGTTCTGATGTGCCTGTAGTTACAAGTCAAATAAAATTATGTATACTTGATTCCTATAATTGACAAGTCAAACTGATTTTGAAGGATGTATTTAAGAGGGTTTATGACCTTTCAAAATAATCTTTTAAATAATTGTGATCTCTGCAAGTTTGATTCCTAGAGATAAAACTATGTATACTAGTGATTCTGCTCAAAACAATTTAGTTAAGAAGCTTCTGAAGTAAACATTACTGCACACTTAGAAATTAAAGGTGAAAGATCTTGCTAAGTTAGTTTTTATTGCACAAGATCTGTAGATTTTAATCTTCATAACAATTTATGTGTAATATAACAGCTTTAATCTTTAGGAAAAAGGCCCCAAATAAAAGCCCACCAGCTGTCAGTTTTTCCACCTGCCACCCTCCCTGTTAAGATTTTTCCACCTGCCATCCTCCCTGTTAAGACCTGTGACTGGAAAACTGCAAAAGCACATCCCTGAGGCTGTGAGATGGGGAAAGATACTGGTAGTGAAAACCATTCCTTTCCTGACCCAGGTTTCAACTGGTCTGGATAAACACATCAGGTTTAATCCCCAGGGGAATTGATTAATACATCTTTCTGTGATGGTTTGGTGGCTTGTGTGATGTACTGGGAGCGGGTGTAAATGACGTGGTAGATTGGCTGTGGTGCACCAGAAGAAGGAATGTTTGCCAACACACATAAATACACGTAGGAAAGAAAGCCACAGGACTTGGTGAAGGGACAGAACTGGCGAGTTGTGCCTGGAACAGACACAAAAGAACAGGATAGAAATTGTTGGAATGCAAACTCCTAGACTCAGAACCCCTCTCTTGTTCATCTTCATTCAGAAGCTTATAAGAAACATCAGTCTCAGGCAGGCAAGCAGGAGATTAAATATGTTCTCTTTAGTGACCTGGGGGCAAAGCCAGTGCACATAGCTACACATCTTCCCTTCTTTTTTGGTACAGAGGTCCCCCTGTGACTCTAACTCACTTTATTGGGAGTGCTCTTCAAAAATGTGTGTTGTCATCTCTATTTTTGTCTTTTTCCTGACAATTTTCCCTCTTTAGATAAGAGCAGTAGTTGTAGCACTTGTATGTCCTGTTTTTCTCAGATAGGTAGGAATGAAAAAGCAGTTTGTGTAAATTCATATTGCCTACAGTATCATAATTGCCTAAAAAAGCCTAAATATTTGCCTTTTGAAACAGAGTTTTGCAGACACAGCAAGAGCTGCAGTAGAAAGATTTGACCTGGGATAGTCAGCACACTGAGATGTCGTGCGTTGTTCTGGTTCTTCACCTGTAGGAAAGCTGTTAAATTCACTTCCGTGGTGTTTCCAAGGGTACACAAGAGGGCAAGACCCCAGATTTCAGTGAACAGGAGCTTGGAGTCTGCCCACCCCTCTGCACACAGAATTCCTTTCTACTGAGCGACTTCAGAACTTCCACAGTGTGCAAGGTGTCTCTGAGGTTATGCTTTATTGAAGAGAAGAAATAGCTGCAGGCAAAAAGGTAATAAAATTAATTTGTAGTCCTAGCTAGTCATTAATCCTTCTTATTTTGTGAAATGCACCTATAAAAGATGGACAGGGAGTTGAGTTCCAAAGATCCAAGAAGTTTCTAGCCTGCCACAGAGCTGGAAGAACATCACCAGCAGCATGGCTTGTTGTGTTGAATGCTGTTAGGGGGATTTTTTTTTTTTTTTTAAATAGGATTTGGTAAAAGAGCTCTGCTCCCATAAGTGATTTATTAGAACAGTAATTCTGGGAGTTCACTTGGATTTGCTTTTCAGGTCACATTTATGAATTCCATGCTGCCCAAGAACTCAGAATCCTTGGTAACTTTTGTCAGCAGGTAGTAATTGCTCTGTGTTAATACCTCAAAGGTTTCAGGACTCCAATTGTGACCTGAAGCACCAAAAAAGAAAAAAGAATTGAATCTGTGACCTTTATCTTATCTGCACCAAAAGGGGGAAAAAATATCCTACAAAAATAAAGCGGATAGGTTATTCAGTGACTTAATTGGAAGTAAGTGTCAGTGTTTTCCATGAATTTTCTTACACTGAGGATTTAAATTTAGAGTGTAATGTTATTAAAATCAATTAGTTCTTTCCCTTTCCCCAGACACACTTTAGTGGATACACATATATAGACTTTATAAAATACCTATTTCACTGTGGGAATACAGTTTAAGGTCACTTCTTTGCTGGTGTAAATAATTGAAGAGTTTCAAGTTGTCAGTGAATTGGTCTGTAAAAGTCCATTGTCTTGTCAGAGCAGTTATAGTAAGGATGTGTAAAAACAATACGAAGGTAGTAGAGATGGAGAAAAAATGGTCCAGTTTTGTCCTATTCTGCATATACAAACATCTAGTAAGAAAGAAAAGCTCTTTGAGAGGTTTTATCAAATGATTTACCAGCATGCAATGAAATAGTTACTGTATTTGTATATGGGATTCCGTTCGGAACTTCTCTACTGCCATGCAGCTGTAGTTTTCCTGATGCTTATTTTCTGTTTGTCCTGATTTGTGCACATCATGCTTAGCAACTCATTAATCATGCTAGATTACAAAAAGCTATGTGGACAACATGTGTAATTTCTACTTGTGTCTGAAAGAGAGAGAATTGCTTGCCGGTAATTGCTGGTCTCTGAAAACATATTGCAGCATACTGCCCTGTTGAAGGCAAAAGTTCCATGCTTTTAAGCTTGGAGATGTTGGCAGTGGTGTTTACTCCGTGGTGTACATGTAGAACAGTCTTGTGTTCTGACATTAGATGGGACATAGCACACTGAGGGTGTTTGCATTCACCTCCTCATGTGCTGGGTATATACAGATTTACTATAAATTTATCTTCAAAACTTAATACAAAGTAATTAGTGCCTTCCTGGTCCCATTAGCTCTTCATCTCTTGGCACAAAGGGTAAGAGCTGCTGGAGCTAAGCACCTGGTCTCTGCTTCTTTACTAGCAAATAGTGCCAACAGACATTTGTATGCTTTCCTTTTTCACCAGGGGTGTGTGAGGGAGGTCAGTTATACTGATGGAAGTTGCTTGCTTTGGTGCTTTGATGCTGATAGAAGAATTTGAGTGCCCGACTTACTGGTGAATTGAAGTGTAAAAGAAATGTAACAACACTCTTATGTTCTCATCTTCTTGGATATAACATGGTTTTGGTAAGGATATCCCTTTTAGGAGTACTTCACTCTTTGTTTTTCTTAGACATTTAGGAGAAAGAAAGATTCCCGAGTAATTGTAGGATGATTCCCTAGAAAAGGACTTTCATTCTGTTACATGTATGACTAAGGAAGCTCAGTTTTACAATTTTGCTCAAAGATTCAATAATTATTGTGTAGTAATGATACCATTAGTGTATATATAATGCAAGTTAATATTTTAGTATTAACTAGAGAATGTAAATAGGAAAATACAGCCTCATTCACTAACAAAATGCCCTACTCGGTGTACTCATTTCCTTCTCTTTTGAGTCTTCTGCTCATTTCAGGAGAAACAAATCACTGAATTGCATATCTGATGCATTTTTCCTTAGGTATATTTGAGTCTTCTAATTTAGCTTGGAAATATACCTTATTTTCAGGCCTAGTTTTAGCATTGTGTAAGATGCAAGATTTCAAATCTTCACTTTTTAAATAGGATTATCTGTTGTACCAAGGGGATTAATGGTTTGACTTTATATACCACATGAGAAATAGCTGGAAATCACATTAATATGTGCTTGGAAATTGTGTCAGGGTTACTTTGTGTAGTGGAATAGAATGAGATGATGTTTTATTTAAAGGTTTAAAAGAAAATATTTTCAAAGAAAGAAAATCTAGTACTATTTGCATTCTCATTGCAAATAAATGACAACTGTGGGATTAGTTACATACGTAAGCTAAAACTTGTGTAAAGCACTTTGCTTGGTCAGGGTCTAAAAGGTTAGCTTTTAGGTAAGAATCTATACCCTTGCAGGATAAATTTTACAACATGATAGGCACTAAGCCTTCGAAGTTTGTCTCTTCAGCAGCCAGAAATAACAACAAAACCACTTCCAGGTAATGTATTCATTTTGATGTCTGTGGCCTTGAATATAGCTGGTACTGCCACTCAGTGGGAAGAATTACCTTTATTATTTTTCAAACCTTAATTTGTCACCTGCAGAGTAACACTGAATAAAGCTCCCATCCTCAGATTTAGGAATAAATGCTGTGCTGCTGTCACAGACAGGAGGCTTGCTTTTCACTTTACTCGAGTTTTCAGTATCTTTAAAACTCTCGGAATACAAAAAGAATGTTGAGGTTTGGTGGTTTGGTTTTTTTCTACACTAGTAGCTTTTTAGGTACTCTTTGTCTGTGTAATTTCTCTTGTTCAGACTGTATGCTACATATGATGTCTGTCTTCTGAGTTTTAGCTTTCAAAGTACTAACCTAAAAAGTTTTCCACTCTGTTTTTACCCCAGAGCTGCAAGTGCTGCTTCCTCCCCTCAGCTGAACATGTAGTTCACCATAAAGGTGTATTTGTCAGACTATCTCTTGTGTTCACACAAGAGTATGAGTTATGGTGGTTTAACTCGCACCACACAGGGTAAAGCATAAGCTTGTCTTTGTTCCTCTCTTGCTTCCATTCTTTCCTCTCTGATTTGGCCTAATGTTGCCACCATTTACTTCACTGGCAAAAAGACTCTGTCCCAAGATAGCCATTCACTTCAGGATGTTACTGAAAGACACACCCAGAATAAAGCCAGTGTGGAAAACCAGCATACCTTGATGTGTGCTGTGTTATCTTATCCCAGCGCCTAACCTTTGCTCAGGTTACACCAGTACCATCACTGACCAAAAATGAGATCAGGACACACGGCTGTTGAGGACAGCCTAATGCATTTGTAGGAAAATACTGCATAAAGGGGAAACACATCTAAGATTGTCAAGTATTATGCAAGGCCATGGTGGATATGAAAGAAGCTGTGTTTACAAACAGCTAATTCTTTAGCTTATCAGCTATTGCTGTCACAGTCCCTTTTCACTCCTGTTTTAAGACCATGGAAAGCACTTTATTGATAGTTGGGTTTCTCAGAAAATAACCGCAGCACGTGGGTGGCACCACATCTGGATATATTGTGTTTTGTGCCTTTATCATAGAACCACAGAATGGTGGGGGTTGGAAGGGACCTCTGGAGATCGAGTCCAACCCCCCTGCCAGCACAGGAACACCCAGGGCAGCCCACACAGGAACAAATCCAGGCAGGTCTTGAAAGTCTCCAGATCAGGAGACTCCACAGCCTCTCTGGGCAGCCTGGGCCAGGCTCTGTCACCCTCACTGTGAGAGCCTGGCCCCTTCTACTTGACACACACCCTTCAGATATTTGTAAACATTCATAAGATCCCCTCTCAGTCTTCTTCTCTCCAGGCTAAACAGCCCCAGGGCTCTCAGCCTTTCCTCATCAGAGAGATGGTCCAGTCCCTTCAGCATCATTGTAGCTCTAACTCTTTGGAGTATCTGCTATTTTGCTAACACAGTTTTTACTCGGTACCCTATTGAGAAGATGGCATCTGAGCTCAGATATCAATGCATGCTTTTTTCCTCCCGTTCATTCACTCTACTGTCCTCTAACATCCTTCTATCCTGCTCTGTGAGATGGTGTTGTCTTCCTGCCCTGGTTTTGAGCAGGATCTGTACAAAAATGTCGAGGCAAGATGCTGCTGTCTCTGAATCAATTACTGCACCCTGCCTGTCCATTTTGATGCTCCATTCAAAAAGATGGCTTTACTCAGCACTTCTTTGCATATACTGCTAATTATTTATGATTAAAAACTTGTAAATCTGTTAACTGACATATTGTAGTGTACTTAGAAAAGGGGTACAAAAAGGCGTATTTGAGAATGGGCATTTGCAGTAAGATGGATCTGAAGTTAGTAGATCTGTTCTTACACCTGGCAAATGCATGATGTAATTCTTGGACATGGATGGGAGAAAGTTATTACTCCTTTAATACTGTGTAGGGCTTGTAAAGGTTGGCAACACTTTTCCTCCCCATTGTTATGAGTTGCATGAGGAATTGGAAGGTGACCACATTAAACATTACAGAGAAGGGACTAAAGTTGAAAATCTGTACTGCTGATAGGAATCCCAGGAGCAAGAGATTACATCCTGCCTCAATTCAGTCCTTCGTATATAGGATTTATAGTTCCCTGTGTTTTTCAGTAAATTAAATCAGGGAGTTGTTTGCTTTATTTACTCAATGGTAAACTGGCTTACTCCCTTCTCAGTTTTTTTATTGCTGTCATTTATTGTAGATAGTTCTCCAGTGCTAAATGAAGTGAAAGCATAATAAGTCTTCACAAAATCTAGTTTTTCTCCTCTATCAAGCAACACTGTCTAGTGCTGCTTTTGTTAGTGCTGGTTATTCTTCTTTCTTCATCAAATAATTATTTATGTTCAAATAGGCTTTTGTTTGTCTTTTTATACAATGCAATTTCCTCTTTCTGCATAGAGAGGCCATTAAAATAGAAATTAAATGACAGGTGAACATGCAAAATACTGTGGATTGACTGCAGGTGATAGTGAGCGGAGATGTATAAATATCTTACAATATTTATGTGCTAAAGCAGGATCTAGAGTGCCACGTTCTGTGTGTTGGAAGAAAGAAGAGGGGGAGAGATCCTGAGTTATAGCTTGTAATGAACAGTTATTTGTAAGTTTAATCATGTTGACTGGAGAACATTTTTCTTCTGTGTGGTTATTTGCTATAGGATTGTCTTCCGCGGTATTTGTCCAAGTTAACTCTTGTTGAATCAGCCTTCTTCAGTTCAAAACTGTCACAGCTTATAAAATGACACTTGAGTAACAGGATGGTAGGATATACAACACAAGATGTTTTACTGGCAGCAGATACTAGACGACTACTCTTCCTGACATGACGAAGTTTAGTTTGAAGAGCACTTGATCCATGTTCCTGACATGCCAGCTGACTGGTGTTTAAAGTACCACTTCAGGCAAGCCAGAGACCTTTTTCTGTGCATGAGAAAGCCCTATATGCCTTGTATTCACACTGCACTGGAAAGGAGATAAAAGGAAGTAGGGCATAGTTTGGCCCAGCAGGCTGCAGGGCCTTAAAAAGCAGACCTCATCAGGGTGATTTACTTTTCTTTCTGTAGCTGCTTCTCCCTTCTCAAAAGCAATAGTCTGGAGCAAAAAATTCTGGAAGAGACTGACGAATATTGAACAAGCTATTCATGCATGCAAGGGAAAGCTGCCTTTTTGCTGCTGCCTCACCATTTGCCAAAGAGTCGTTTTTGAAAGTGGGATGGGGCTTTGCAGCTCTGTGGCTCACAAGTGTATAGATTACAGAGAAGCAGAACCTGAAGGGGTTCTCCTCACGTGTGGAGCTTTTATCTTGTGCAGGTTTCAGTTTGCAGACTGTTATAGCTAGAGCTAGGGTGCAGCCTTCAAAAACAAGTACTTCACTGGGAAGGAAGAAATGGGCAGACTGCAAGTGCAGTAGTGGAGGGACAAGCTGATGGTTCTGGCCAGTTATACCCAATCAAGCCCCATCTTTAGTGCTGTGTTTCCCCAGAGATTTGTACATACAATACAGACCAAGCCAGTTATGTGCGTATGTAGGTAAGTTTCATTAAGCTTTATTCTGCTTTACGAAGATGTTGACATATCTCCTAAAAATACAGAAGCATCTTCCTACACAAGCAGTCCAAGGGAATGACTTTTCACCATTCTTATCATGCTAGTCTTACAGATAAGCAAACTGTCCTCACAGTATAGTTGTAACCATCAGAACTAAATTAGGCTTTGAAATTGAGAGACATAATCAATGAGAAAATTGCTCCTTAGTACCTTCGTTCATCAGGACTATTCATCCTGAATCCAGCACCTGAAGGACTTTGCCGACAGTGGTCTGCAGCTACAGTGAATAAAGTTTGATTTACTGTGATCTGCCCTCAGACACTGATTATGGTGTTCATTATCAGTAATGTAGGCAGAAAAGATGTTAAGGTCTTGAGAGTGAGTTTCTGAAGTGGGTAGCTAAGTAAATGCCAGCGGTGTTCTAAGGATAGCTGGTGCTTTCTAGAAGGCAAGTGTAGAGGCTGCATCTGCTGCGCAGTGCGTACGCAACCAGTGCTTCAGTCTCTCCTTAGAGCCCTCAATGCCAGTGATTTATCCGTATATTTCTGTCCATCTGTACCTCTCATTGGGAGTAAACTTGTTGTTCTTCCTTGTGAAGATAAAAAATTATTTCATGCTACTGTAATGAAAACTTTACTGTCATAAAAGACGCACAGTCAAGCTGAGAAATGTACTGAGATCTCAATGCAGAGAGAAGCCGCATCTCTGAGACACGCCGGTCGCTTCACGTACAATAAGCTGTTGGCTTAGGTTTGCTGAAGTGTTCAGCACCGTGTACTGATTGTCCATTAGGAAATGGTAGCAAAGCATTCAAACTTAAGGGCTGATAAACATACTCATCTCAAATTGTAGACAGAAACAAGGAGGTGTCATTAAATGTCTGTGAAACAGATATTTGTGTTGCTCTGTACTTCGGACACGAAGCTGTATGTACTAAGAGCCTTTGAAATGAGAAAGTAACTTTTATCTCAGGTCTGATGCTTTCTAAGGTCCATGGCCTCATTATTCTTTTGGTTTGGGTTTTTCATATGGAGTACTGAAAATAGAGGTAAACTTATAGGTGGGATAGTGAAGGAATGTTTATAATCACCAAAGAAAAAATCAATTATCTAGACTCGCCTCTTTGGTTACTGAAAACATGAAAGCCAGTACTCCATGTCCAGGTCAAGTAAACAGGAGAAAAGCAAGCCCATGTGTACATGCTTCATAACGTAAAAAACTGAAGGTGCAATTCATTGCTGGCCCCTGTGCCTTATAGTGCAGAAGAATAAAAATGCATCTGCGTCACTGTTTTCCTGTAAATCGTACACAGTAAAAGGTTGTGGAGAATAAAACCAAAAACTTCTATCAGCCAGTTGATTTTCCTGTACCCTACAACATTTGCATACTGTAAAATAATATATGAAAGGGTGTAACTAAGAAACAAGGTGAAGAAATTACTAAAAGGTACCTACACATTGGAGTAGAAAGCTGTGTAATTTTTTGGTAGTAGTTTGCATGGGAGACATTACTTACGTAGCAGAACGAGTTCCCTTAAATGGTCTAACAGGGATACTTGAATGAAGAGATGCCAGAGAAAGGAGGGATAAAGGCAGGCAGACTTTTTCAAGAAAGAAAAAGTATATGAACATGAATGTTCAAGTATCCCCCTTGCACACAGGGAAGCAGTGGTATTGCTGAAGGAGTGTTGCATTTCAACCAATTTCAGATCTAACTGAGCACTTTTTAACAGTGTTGTCATTTTAATGGTATAGGCTGTGCTTCTTAAAGTTATCCAGCAATCTCCTCAAAACAGAATTTTGCAAAATGTGTTCTAAGTGTATTTTTGATAGGGGGAAAAAAAAAGGAAAAACAGGCTCTGTGTTTTTCCCAAAGTGTGTTCGAAAAAACACATAACCCTTTCTGCAGAGATCCAGGAGAAACAATTGCAAAATGGATATAGACAATATCTTGTTCCATATACACAGTTTTCCACTCCTGCCGAACCAAGCTCTTCGAAATACATCATTATGTTGACGCTTCTATTATTTCTCAGTCTGATATCTCACTTGTTTTACACGTGCTTTTTCAGTGTCGCTCTGAATGACTTCTGACTCCCGAAAGCAGGGTCTCTAATACCCCTCCTTCTAGTAAATGAATGCTCGGCTTCCTCTGGGAGCAGTAACAAAAAGACAATATATGCTTTCACTCGGATTTGTGATAACTCCATTCTGTGGTGCCTGAATTCATTTTCTTTCATTATGGTATTCATCAGAGCTGTGTGAGATTGCTCAAAATGTTTCTTTGAGGTTCCCCCCCCCCAACTGTTTGCTATTTCATGCAATTTTGCCTCCCCTCCACTTTTCCATAAAATTTGACAAAATTGCCGCCTTATTTTTTGCATCAAAAATAACAACAAATGGCAAAATCATTCTTTATCTTGGAAAGAACAGGTGGCCATCCAGTTCTACTAGAAAGGGACCATTCTACTGGTAACATACCAATTTAAATATAATACCCCATAGTTCCTTTGTCTTCCCACACACCGTTTAAAATAGTAAATATTTTTTGCCCCTTTTGGGAAATGTTCTGATGGTTTAATATATATTTTAAGGTCATATATTTTACTCAGGTTTGGAATATTTTATTCCCCAAATTTTGTACAGGTTACTAAATTGTAATACAGTCTGGTCATATTTCAAGCCCAAGAAGGCACGTGGTTTATTTCCTACGTAAATGCCTTTCCAAGAAATCATGCTGTTGAGTAATGACCATGCACACATCGCTGAGGAGCTTTGTGGTATTTACTTTCTCTGACTCCTTTGCTCGACTCTGTGTTATTCTCTTGCAGTTTCCTGTTAATTATTTTCTTTATATCCTGATAGTGAGGCAAGTCTTGTCAACATACATGAAAAAAAATGTTTCTCTTCATTCTGATTGTCCGTAACATGTCTTAGTATTCTTGAGTGTTTCTTCTCAGTGATGTAAAAAGCCAAATGTGTGCATAGTTTGAATCCTAGCTCTGAAGTGACCCCTTCAAGTATTTTATTGCATGCTAAAACCAGTTTTGATGGGAGATGGAATTATGTCCAAGGGAATGGATTGATCAGTTGAGCTCTCTAACTTGATGATAAATCTGAACAAGCTCAGCTCAAACATTATATCTGAGGTTATGAGTAAACTTTCATTGTGGAAGAGGGGCAGAGGAGCCTGGAAATGGGCAGTTTCTAATCTGGCTCCCTAAATGAGAACTGTACATTATCAGTAATTCTTACCAGGCATTTATCCCACAATGATCATTTTTAACATTACTGCCTCTGTTATTTTTAACATACTGGATTTTTAGGAATATCCTTCTCTGACAACTGTTTAATTAACATACTGCTAGATGTCAGAATATGTCTATTTTCTAACTAAGTTTATTATCAAGTATGGTGTTAAATAACATCTGACATCAGAGATTTTAACTGAAATGTTGTAAATTCATGTAGTTTTAAAGTCTACCACAGATAAGTAGGATATGCGTTTTGAGTTTACTTACAGGGCTTTTCTCTGAAACAGAACAAGGAGATTGTGAATGCTTTTAGCAG
>JANHGN010021392.1:43441-77861 GCA_024605025.1 Megaceryle maxima | reverse complement strand
TCTAATCTGGCTCCCTAAATGAGAACTGTACATTATCAGTAATTCTTACCAGGCATTTATCCCACAATGATCATTTTAACATTACTGCCTCTGTTATTTTTAACATACTGGATTTTAGGAATATCCTTCTCTGACAACTGTTTAATTAACATACTGCTAGATGTCAGAATATGTCCATTTTCTAACTAAGTTTATTATCAAGTATGGTGTTAAATAACATCTGACAGAGATTTTAACTAAAATGTTGTAAATTCATGTAGTTTTAAAGTCTACCACAGATAAGTAGGATATGCATTTTGAGTTTACTTACAGGGCTTTCCTCTGAAACAGAACAAGGAGATTGTGAATGCTTTTAGCAGTAGAAGCTTCTTAAGAGGCATTTGTTGTAGATAGTTAATTTGCAAACTATTTTGAGTCAGATCTCCTACCAAGATAGATGGATACAGTTCTTTTGCATCAACAAATCCATCGGTCAGAACTTGAGAGATGATCGTGCTTATGGCTCTTTTTGTATCTTTTACAAGATTTTTGTACGAGGTTTCTGAAAATGTGAGCTTTTTAAGGGGGACCCGTTTTATAGGAATCACATGCATCCCTATTCTGAAAACATAAGGAGAAAAATACCTCGGGTAGATTAAGGACTAGATCTCACCTTTTCCTGTTCTTTAACCACATCGGAGTTCACCGTATAGTTCTTGTTTCTCTTCAGTTCCACATTCTGCAGAGCTGCTGGTAAGTCACAGAAGCTGCTTTAACAGTCAGTCAGCTTGTTACAGATTAAGTTAGAGCTGTTTATCCATCCCTATTCTATGTTAATATGTCACCTTCTGAAAACAGGTTTTGTTAGGGAGCAGAGACTTAGGCTGCTTATTTGCCATTTTATTGTGCAGTAGGTCAAGTAGATTCATCTGGGGATTAACTGAATATCTGCACCTAAAGAAGGTTTAGAAAGCAGGATAGGGCAGTAAGAAGAGAGACTTTGAGATACTGCTTTGATAAAAGCAGAAAGCAGATACACAAGTTACAGAGAATAAGAAAAGATGTTTTACTGGAGGGGCTGAGCAAGGTTTGCTTGCCATGCAGGAAGACAGTGAAAAGTTCCTAAGTAAAGAGCAAAATACCATGCTTGTGATGTTGAGAGAGAGTTTTGTGTACAAGTCCTTTTAACTGTATTTTGCTTTTAAAAAAATTAAGTCACAATAGCCTGTTATGGTTGAGACTGTCAAAGGCCAGCTCTTGCTTTATTCCTGCTTTTGTGCTATTCTGACTCGGTTTTGAAGGTTTCGTGGAATCACAGGCTGGTTGAGGTCGGAAGGGACCCCAAGAAATCATTTGGTCCAAACTCCTACTCAGAGCAGGGTTAGCTTGAGCACGTTGCCAGGGCCGTATCCAGTTTAGTTTTCTGTATCTGCAGGAAGGTACACTCCCCAGCCTTTCTGTGGGCAAGCCGTTCCAGGGTTGGAACACTCTTACAGTGAAAACCAGGGGTTTGTGTGTTTAAATGCAATTTCCTGTAAATCAGTTTGTGCCTATTTTCTCTTGACCTTCCACTAGATACCTTTAAGAGGAGCCTGGTTCTTTCTTCTCCCCTGAGCCTTCTCTTCTCCAGGCTGAAAAATCCTGTTTCTTTCAACCTCTCCTTGTATGTCAGGTGCTGCAGTCTCATGATCACCTTTGTGGCCCTTTGCTGGACTTGCTCCATATTTCTCTTGAACTGTGGAGCCAAGGATGAACACAAAGCTCTGGATGTATTTCACCAGGGATGGATTGTCCCTCTTAGCCTGTTGGCAGTCCCAATGGAGTTCCACAATGCCACTGGACTTCTCTGTCAGTTTAGTGTTCACCAGCACCCAGAGGTCCTTCTCTGCAAAAGTGCTTTCCAGCCAGTCAGGCCTCAGCATGTACTGGTGCCTTGGTTATACCTCCTCAAGGGAAAGACTTTGCTGAACTTAATGAGATTCTTGGTAAGCCATTTCTCCAGCCTGTCAAGGTGCCTCTGAACGGCAGCATAACCCTCTGGTGTATCAGCCACTCGCCGAAGCTTTGTGTCATCACCAAGCTTCCTGATGGTGCACTTTGTCCTGTTAGCCTTGTTATTAATGAAGATGTTGAACATTGTTGGGACCCAACATTGGCCTCTTGGGTACTCCACTAGTTGCTACCAGGTAGGAAGACTTTATGCTGCTTATCACAAGCTTTTGAGCTCAGTAGTTCAGCCAGTTTTTGATACACCTCCCTGTCTAGCCTATACTTCATCACTTTGTCAATGAAAGTGATATGTAGAAGACTGTGAAATACCTTCCTGAAGTTAGGATAAACAGTGTCTACTGCTCTCCTCTGATCTGTACTTAGGAAATAGGCTGTATGCTAAAGATTACCCTGCAGAGAAATCTCAAGTGCCTCCTGTGACCTTGGAAATAAGTTTCTCAGATCTTGAGTATGGAATCAGAATTGCTTATTGATGGTTCCTTTCTCCCACGAATTAATTTTGCCTGGCTAATGAATGGTGGTGTTATGTTTGTCTATTGAAATTGGTTCACTTACCCCATGCGATGTTGGTACTTGAAATCAAGGACTGACGCTGGTGTGTCTGGCCTAAAGGATTGCACAGTGTAACTGCTCTGTGTACAGTCCATGTGCAAATGAGGCATTTTAAAGAAAAAATGGGAAAAAAGGGTTAAGGGGACCTCATCCTGTTCATAACAGTTGCGGTAGAAATGGTGAACTACACAAAGATGAAAGGCCAACTAAAAGTCAAATGGCTGCTTTCTATAACATAAGAGTTCACTTATGTGCCATACCCACACCTGCACTTCCCTTAGCTTTTTCTTTTTTCCCCATCTGTATTTTTTGTTCAGCTGCACGAGTACAGTGTGATTGTGGCAGTATTTTCCTGTTTTATTTAACCCTGAACACTTGCATACTACGTGATCAGTAGGAACAGGTTTTCTGCTCCATAGTTACAATATATCCTAGCCTTAAATTTTCTGTCTGGCTGGGGTTACCATTACTGTGTTTTCTGAACATTTGTCTCTTGGAAAAGGATGCCTACAAGTAAGGCTGTGTTTTAAATACTGAACCTACCCACCATCAGCAGCTTTCCTGCTGATACTGCTGTGCCACTGGCAGTATCGGAGACAGCAGTCACGAAAGCAGCAGGAACAATGGCAGCAGCAGGAGTGTGATTAACACAGCTCTGCATCTTCACACAAGAGCAAACGGTAAATTTATAGACTTAGGAAGCCTTATCTGTCTACAGGCTGGCTCCAAAGTAGGCTAAGAATTGTCTTGCTTTCCTCCCAGAAATGTCACTTATAAATGCAAGTTCGATGGTAATGACAAAAGGGGAAGAAACACAATGTACAGGCATGAAGAATTTGCAGAAGGTGCTGGAAGGCAGTTTGTCCTGTGGAGCTGGAAGGCTGTCTCTAACCGTGCAGTAGATGTGACAAACTCTTTTAATAACCACCCTCTTCAGTTGTATGACTCTTGAGTCCCTTCATAATTTTCATGGTGCTTACTATAGCAAAGCAGAGCTTCATTTTTCAGCTGAAGCAGAAAGAGACCTCTGAAGCAGCCTTTGGACATGATGTAACAGTGAAAATAGTGCCATGTGCATGCTTTTACAACACCAGGGAAAACAGGCTCTGTAAGAAAGTAACCAAAGCTGAAAAGAACTTTTATCAGGCCTTTTGCAAATATTGTCTCTCCTAATCATATCCCGGGCTTTGCTGCACCAAAACGTTTCCTTCAACTGAAAATTGAGCTTCTGGTGTTTAGACTTTGTGACATCAAGCAATCAGCGTGGTTATGTAAAATATGCACCTTAAACTGTGCTGAGACCAAAAAGCACACCTTCACTTTGCATTTAGCTTTTAGGTGTCCAGGTACAGAATGAATGTGTTTAGTGCTCTTTGAATTGTGTCAAATATAGTTTAGGTTCTTGAGGACTATTTAAAGCTGCTTCATGTATTATTAAAAGATATATTTTAAGTAACGTTTTAGATCATATCTAGTATTGTTTAATGCAAAGTCAGATACTTACCCGAAGTTAACTTACAGGTTTCATTTGGATATATGTGCTCATAAGCCAAACTGGTGTGCTATGCATTTCTCAACTTTTTGATTTTCAACGTGTTCTTTTAAGCTTAAAAGTAAAACAATTTAAAACTCTGAATGTTTAAGCAGCACTGAGGCAGTAGAAAATGCACATCAGAACGAGTGTGGTTTACTTTAACCTCTAAAGTATCAGTGGGTATTATGAAGCCATGGCACACTTAGAAGTGACTGCTGTATTTTACTTTTAAACCTGAGTAGTATTAAACTTCTCATTCAACATGCTAACTAAGCAGAATTGCTTGGTAAATATACTTGTAACTTGCATTTTGGGAGATACCCGCAGTTATCTGTGGTTGGTGTTCCTGAGGAAGAAAGGAATTTGTAATCAGTCTGTGTCTCTGCCTGCCAGCCTAACAATAGTTTTTTTGGCAAGATGTAAACAAAGTAGGGGAGAAATGTCTCAAAGACAGGAAATCTCACAAGTTTTTTGAAACCTGATTGTGTATTGCAGCGTACATTCGGGAGAGGTCCTTCTTGTTGTAGGCTTGAAGATTCTCCAGTGCTCACTGGGTGAGGACTTGCAAGCCCAACCCTTGCACATTTTAAAGGGACACTGGTGCACTCACTGCCTTTGGGAGGTGGTGGTAAATCCTGGCAGTTGAGGATGGTGGAATTGTTTAGCTTTAAGAAACAGCAGGTTCAATTGTCAGGCCCACCCAGTAGCTGGGGGAAGGGTGTGGAGAGGCTGCAGACTGGGTGGGTTTTTTTTTCTTTCAGTTGGCTTTTGATGAGGCAAGGAAAAGTAATAATGTCCTTAAGCTGTAAGAGGAAAGATGGACACTTATCAGGCTGGGCAAGAAATCTACATCAAAGAATGCAAGGGGATGTGCTACTGAGGCTGATAAAAGGAGTAAATAAGAAGCATGTCTCTGCTTTGTGATCTGTGATGAAAGAGGTCAAGGACAGGAAAATAACAGGGTAAAAAGCCTGTGGGGTTCTCCCGATAATATGTGAGATGGAAAAGAAAATGGTGTTATTTATTGTGAGGTCTCAAAGGTGATTAATGGGCTTGGGGCAGCTGACATGGCATTAAACTGGTGTTAAAAATTAGAACGGCACAATACGCTTTTTGAAAGAGGGCAGCCTATGTCCATTTTGGTTGTTAAATTAAGAAGATTAAACAAATACATTAATATTAGGTTGTAAGAGTTTGTGATTAGAAAGACAGTGCAAACCCAAATAATTAGAATGTTACTCTCATTAGGAAAGGATGTTGGGAAAATGAAATATTCTTATAAAGACCATAATTCCTCTACTACAGAATATTGATGAAGCTTTTCACTAATAAAATATTGGATGGCTTAAAATTTAAAATCAAAACTATGTTAAGCTTTTAGACTATGCTTGACTTTAGGGCCTTTCTTATTTATTTAATCCCAAAATTGCCCATGGCTGACAGTATCTTGGCGTGCTATTGTTCTGTAGTTCAAAATTACAGGTGCTGGAAATAGGGCTATTTACACAGAGGAAGTGAATTGCCTGTAATTTTGCAATTTCCTGCTTGGATGGTATGAGCTTTATCACAGATTGTGTCCCATATCTGGGCCTTGGCAGGTAGGAGTGTGAGGTTGGAATAACTCTGGTTGCTAGGAGCTGCTGTTATAAAACTGGATGAAAGGACTTTTTATGCCCTCATCACAACCCAATTAAGCTTTTAACTACGCTATTTCTAAGAAATCATCCTTGGTTTCCTTGTAAATCAAAGAAATCTTTGGCCCTTAGACAAGCCCTACTTTTGGTTGCAGAATCACTATCATTAAGCGTTGCTTTTACCTGTGGCAGCCAGGCACACATGCACACATATATATTTTTTGTATCTACTTGCCATAGCTTTTCTGTGGAGTTCATTGCTCTTTTAAAAACTCTATGAAGATGGAAAAAAAAAAACCCAAAAAACAAAACAACCCAACCAAACAAAATAACAGTGTTTTGGGTTTACTTGAAGTTGGCAGAACTAGAGGGAAGCACTGGAGCACTGCAGAGCTGACACAGGTACCTAACACTAAATTACACAGGACCTCCCAAACCCACGCAGCATTATTCTCTGCCTGTTTCTTCATCCCCAAGTGTTGGCTCCTGATTAAATAGTTCTTGAATTACTATTTGTGGAGGCTTTAAATCTAAGGGCGGTTAGAAAACAGCAACAACCAAGGCAAAGTGTTAAAGCATTGCCTGGGATGTTACTGTGTCGTGCTTTATTTCACTTTTAGTGATTCTGTATTTCTTTGAATGTTTTGGATTTGCTGCATGTGAACAACAGAAGAAATCCTTGTCTGGCAGCACAACTCCTGTTGCTTCAGTAGAAGGTGCATTACTGAGGATCCATTCCTAAGTGCTTTTTTAATTTTGTAAGCATGTAATGAAAATTCTATTTTGCACTTGAAAACAAAGACTCATAACACCTGTGATTATATCAAGTGTTTATCTTCTTAGGATGCCTCTGCCAATGCCTTCTGCACTTGCTGCCTTTTTGCATAACACCCAATGATTTGACTTTCTATTTCAATTAATTTTAAAGCAACCCCATTAAAAACTTTTAGAAGGTTCCACTGAGTGCACTCCTGTTTTGTTTCCACAGTTGTTATTCAGTGCCATTGGAATTAATTTATGGGGATTTTCCTTCAGAGACAGTGCATTGTTACACTGTCACGTTCAAACTTTTTTGAGCATTTTCAAATTCTGTCTGTTTATTTAAAATACAGCCAAGAAAAATAGGTGAGGATTGAGAACAGCAATATTTTCTGAATTCCATTTCATCTACCAGTCTAATTTCATCCAAGTCATCTTGAACTATACCAGCTACCTGCTGTATCTAGTCCTTTTCCTTCTTTGTGGACTATATTTCAGCGCAGCCTTTCCCACTGTAATTGACTGCAAAGCTTCTTGCTCTTCTCACCCGACTCCGTTCCCTACAGAAGGGCTGTAAGTCTGTATGATACTCTCCCTTTGCCTTTTGACCACACTCATAGGAAAAAGTAGGGAAAATATCATCCCTTCAACACAAGACAGAAAGGGAGAAGTTACGTTTTCTGTCTCAAAATGATGCAACTCTTCAGCTGAAGAAAGACAGTTTTTCTTGTATGGGAAATAGCACTTAAGCATGATTTCTTCTGAAAAAAAGGAGCTGTGTTCCATTGGCTCCAGCAGCAAATCTCCACAATTCATACTGAAAAATGCATGTGAAAACCCCTTAAACTTGTCCTTGTGAGCCTGGGAACTGAAAGTCAGTCTAGGTTAGCTCCTGAGACATGCCACTGATGATTTTTCTGTCTTTAGTTATGCTTAGATGTAATCTCAGAATCTTCAGTGAGATTACAAACCTAAATTACAGTTGCTTGTCTGTGAAGCATAGATGAGCATAAGAATTAAAGCCAAAGCCCAACTAGTATTTGCTTTTACATGGATGGGTTGGTTATGGATGTGAAAACAGCATTAAAAAGGCTTTTCTAAGCCCCTGAGGATTATGTCCAAATGGGAAATCTTGGGGTTGTTTTTTAAGAGTTATTTTTAACCTTGGCTCAGTTCTCAATCTGTTTCAGAACACGTTCCAATGAGTATTTTTTCTGTGAAAAACTGAGGCAAAGGCACGTTGTATCACGGGGTGAGAACAGGGGCTATGGCTGCGTGTTGATGTCGCTTGGCAAGCTCAGGAAGTAGGTGTCATCTTAGAAGGGCCTTTCTGCTTTGCTAGGTTACTTGGGATGTAAATGCTGGGTCTTAAAAATTTATTTGCAGCAAATAAGACAGTGAAATGAGAGGACTGACTTCACTGAGCTCTCAAATGTGGTCCCATATGCTGAACAATTCCATTAAAGAAATGACAGTATATTTGCATATTGATTTAACTGCTGGAGAGGGAAAGGAAAGCTGTACAGGCAAAAAACAAAGGTAATTCCATCAGGTAATCCTGTGTGCAGGGGACACACTTTATAGGTGAGTAAATAATGCTATTGATAATTTCACATTTATCTGTGGGGCTTTTTTCAGATAGTAAACTGCTGGTTTGTGAGATTGGTTTACAGGTAGTTTATATTGGTTCAGAAGATTTCTCTCCCCCTCTCTTTTAATTAAATAAAAGAAAGCCTGATTTTGTGTTCTCCTACAATAAAATCATAGAACACCTTTAGGGGCAAGGGAAGATTGCTATTAATGCAGGTTTTTGCTTACAGATTTAACTGACTGTATAATCAGAATTATTATTAACTGACTGTATAATCAGCAGACAATATTTATTCCTCCTTGTAAAAAGGTCTTATCAGTCCTTTTTTGTCAATCAGAAAATATGAACTAAAATACAAACTCCGTCTCGGAATAATCTGTGTGTTTTTCTGGTATCCAAACAAAAGCATAACATTACTGTCAGTAATTTGCAAACTGCATGTGTACTGTATTTTTCAGTAGTCAACAAATAAACATTTCAGGAGGTTTTTGGGAAATTCCAAAATCAAAACTTTCAAAGAATGATTTTGGATTCTCTTTCTGCTTTTTGAAAGGTATTTGCAGGCAACCTCTGCTGGGACAGAAAGATCAACTTACTGGCATTAAATAATTTTTCCCATTTGCTTTTCATGTTCAATTTCAGCTGGCAACACAAAAGCCAATTAAGGTATTCATGGCTTATTTCTGCAGATTTTAAGTAACTGGAGAGAGATGTAAATTATTACAACAGTAGTGTGTGACAGGAGCTAATGAATTCCAGATGAAAAATATTTCCCCATTATGTGGGGTTGTATCTTGACATTTCTTTTCCAACCATCACGCACTTTTTATTTCTGGCCATTGCGTACTTTGTTTTTATTTATTGATTTTAAGAGATCCCGGCAGTATTAAAGTAATCTTCTCATGCAGTTTTATTCAGGAAAAATGACCCCTTAGTGATATATTTCAGCATGGAGGGAATATATCAGATTTGTCATGGTTTAAAAAACAAGTTATAGTTCAATATGATTTATTAGGTAGACCTACTGGAAGGAAAACAGTTTTCCCATTACTAGCAGGTAGATATTTTCTGTTCTTATGGAGAGCCTTAGCCATTCTCCTAAGAAGGCTGTCCTATGCATGGACGCCTCTACTGGGTTAAAAATACAGGGCTGAACTGTCAGCTCAGCTCCCGCTGCTATCAGTGACTAACTTGGTTTTAGTGGCAATTGAAAAAGCTGGCAACTTGGGTCCCATGCGTTTCCACACCTGGGGAGTTTTGATGAAGTATTTGTGGACCTACCTGTGTCTTAGTCAAACACTTGCACGTGATTTTAGTCTAGAATCACACTAGTGAACTAAAAAAGTGCAGCCATACAGGAGCCGATTTGCTTTTCTTTCCACTGAGAACAGAGAATAAACTTTAGTCTCCCAAGTCCTTTACCCTTCTTCCAGGTTTGCTTTATGTCCAAAATCACAAAGCTAGAAGTCGTCGTTTTGACTCTTGAGGGGCAACCTTTCTCAATTTGCTCTGGTAAGAGATGTGCCTCTTCAACTTTCCCTCTCCAGCAATTCCTCTTTCGTGCAGTATCTCAGACAAAAGACTTCCAAAAGCAGAGACCGCTTAGATCTTCTAGTGAAGTGTGGTTTGGTGCTGCCTGTTCCTGTGTGTTCCTGGTCGATGAACCACGGTCTGTGAACCAAGCCATCAGGCTGGCTGGCTTTTGATTTTTTTTTTTTTTTTTTCTGGTCTGTGAGAGTCTGCATTAGGGAATTCTAATGTTGTTTGGAGACAGCAGAGTGATTTAGCCAGAGTGTATAAATGGCTTCATCTAATTAAATTGCAGCCATATCCTAGTAACTTCCTCCATGGAATCAAAACTGTTGACGTCATGGTTGGGGAAGTTGCATCAGGTTGGGATTTCCATTCTCTGTGTCTTTTTACCTGTGTTCAACAGGAACCTCTAGCAAATGACTTTACTGTGGGAAATCATGATTGACTGTCACCCTCTTCCCTGGCCAGGTCTCCAAGGTCCAGGGTGGACTGCAATCCTCTCTGGATGCTCACAGATTCTTTGTGAACCATGTGATTTTATGAGTCCCAGTTTAGAGAGCTGTCATCCCAGGTTTCAGATGAGTGGGTTGGAGAGAAATTTTTTTTTAGGAACATTTTAGGAAATATTAGGTTTATTATTTTAATATTTTTTTGCATTTCCCATTTCATAGGTAGGAGAGTTGGCCATGACAAAAATCTGGCATTTATACAGAAAAGCTTGGTTTGAACTTAAGCCAGAGACTTAGTGCAGAGTAAGAAAACCTTGCAAGGAATCCTTTTAATCTGAACCCAATTTTATGTTGAATACTTTCCGAACCCTTGAAAAGATAGAGGTGCTAAACCATCCTTTCCTTCTACCAGTCCTGGACTTGTGGAGCAAGCCTTGAGAAGAGGACGCTGCATTCAGAGTCCTCTAATGGCTAAATGCAAGAAGGTAGCAAGTATTTAAACTGCCTTTACACTGCTCACGGCGCTACAGGTCGTGTAAATCTCAGTGGGTTGTGGGCAGTATGAAGTCTTACGTGCTATCTTCTACAAAAACTGCATTGAGAAGGTTTTGCAATATTCTAGTACAAGAGTGGATGTGCAGAAAGTAATTTTCATCTGTGATTCAGCATCATTTCAGAATGATTCCCCATCCATTCATCTTCCACCTGAATATTCCTGTCATTGTTTCTTTTAAAATAGATTCAACTCCACGGATGAGGTTTTCAAAAAGATCAAGAAGATTCCATTCTGCCATCTTCAAACTGCACTGGATTATTGCCAGTGCACCAAGACACAGTGGCACTAGAACTGTGGAACAGAGTTATTAACAAAACCAATAGCTGGCAAATATTGACTGACTTTCTGCAACATAATTTGATTTTAAATATCCATATACATCTGCTGCTTAACCTTTTCCTGTCTAATGGAAAACACATATCAAAATCAGTCTCCATATACTAAAGAACAGCCTGTCGTATAAATGAATTAATGGCAGCTAAAACAGGGTCTGTCAATTACTAGGATCATTAATTATTCCATTAATAATGACTTAGTTCAAATCTTGTTTAAAAGGCATATTGGACGTTGCAATTCATTAGTTTCATTTGAGGTTTCAGCCATGTGTGCTAATTGAATTAGATATATTTTGGCATAGCAAAATTTCCATTATGTTTCCATTCCATCTAGTTCTCATCTGTCTTTCCAGAAAAATAAATGAAACCCTGCCATTAAGGACACTCCTTTGAAGCTGAATTGCGAGGCATATTAAAATATGTATTACTGTGCAGGCTAAACTGCACAGAGATGAAAAAAAATCTCATTTTTCCACACTAATTTTGAAACTGGGCCTGGTTTTCACCTAATGCACTGCATTTTGATCTCAGGGGTTTCTTCGTTGTGGAGGAGCTAATTAAGCGATACATTAAAATCCCTAGTTATTTTGAAATACTTTTTATTTCTTGCTTTCTCTCTTTCCATTTTCTCTTCATATTTTCACTTTCATAACTTCCTCTTGAGAAATTTTTTGCTTCTTTTTTGAAAGTTATTTCTTTTAGACAGAACCCTTAAGTGTGTAATGTACAGACGACGTACATAAAATGTGCCGCTAACATTACAAAAACTTGGTGCTGTCTATCAATCCTGTAAAATACCTTTTTTTTTCTTCCCTCTTGTTTCTTATGTTTTTGGGGCTCCCGTTCTCACTCAGCTGACTATCACACAAAATCTCTGAAGTGTATGATCCATTAATGGACTGCGGACTTTTTGGGTCAGGCACCTCTTTGTCATAACCCAATTTTTTTTGGTCTTTCCAATCAACATCCCATAGAGGGTCTAAGGAAGCCTGGTGATTAGGAAAGATTTTTACCTTCCTCAGAAACTTTCTGTGACCAGAGATTTCCACAGCACAGCAGGTGAGACCAAGATGAATTTATTTATTTATTTATTTAGAGACATCTGTTCTGAAATAGCAACCACCAATAGTTTTAAAAGGCAGTTGTGATTACAGTGATTCAGGTAAAATTCACTGTTCCACTGGTGGCTTCATTTAATTTTGAGCTGCTGTATTTTACTTCCTATTCTACAAAATATTGCTTACGGTCTGTTACGGGGAATTGGTATGGATAAATGGATTCAAAACTGCAAAGTGCTCACTAGGAAAGCTTAGAGAGAACCAGAAAATAAAAGCTGCTAGAAGGAGAAATCTAGTCTGAAAAATGAATCTGGAGTAAATGAACTGATAAGGTGTCTTTACTGCTGCTTTCACTGTATTTAGAACAAGGCATTGAATCATTCTTTGAAGATGATGCTGTTCTATCTGAAGAAAAACTCTCAATATATTTCATTCTTCTTTGGGTAATATTGTAGAGGACATGAAATCCACACCAGCTGGAGGATGAAAGTTGGTTAAAAAAAAATCTTAAGGATATTTTTCCTAGGGATGTGACTTTATTTTTATTTTTTCCTGGAAGATCTACACCTCCATATAGTCAAGACATGTATTACCCAGAAAACTAGCTTTTCAATGACTTTCCTACTTTAGGCCTTATTTAGTGGCTGTTTTGAGACAGGAAGATAGGACTGACAGATTCCCATGAAGCAGTTTTCTTCAGCCATTAAAATGCATCCTAGCAATAATCATTTGAAAATCAAAAAGGGAATATTTCTCTGCTTTACAGATCTAGAATAGCCAGAGATTGGAAGTTGGCTCAAAGCAGATATATTAATCTCCATTCATCCTGTGGATTCAGTAGTGGACTGTTGGATGTGAACAGTTTTCATTCTTCTCATAGCAAACTTACACAAAATACTAAAAAACCCCAACCAGCCACCCAAACAAATACTGGGAGGGGTGGAACCAGCACAAAAATACTGTGCCATATCAAAGAAAGTGTCATATCATTTATGATGATTGGCAACTTATCTCTAGATGTTTTGGCTGTGAATGTTATGCTTTAAATTACTTTTTTATTTCTACATTCACATTTCCATTTCTGGGGGTTTTTTTAGGAGATTAGGAAAAAACAAACTATCTTTTATATTTTCAGAGCCATAAGTGCTTGAGTTCTTATTCTGAGCAGGATAGACTTGTTGAAGGAGAAAAGGAGTTATCAGAGTCTTTCAGCTATGCCTACTTTATATCCCATGTGTTTTTTCACCTATTTTTGCTTCTTTATTAGCACCTTTCACTCTTGTCAACTAGAGCAGATTGAAAACTAATGGTGAGGTCCAGCCACTGAGTTAATGCTGACAGAGAACAAAATCATTTTATGCTAGATTATGTGATCCTGCTCTGGCAGGGGGGTTGGACTCGAAGATCTCCAAGGTCCCTTCCAACCCCTGACACCCTGTGATACTTGTGATTTTGGAGTAGGCAAGTAAATTCTTCTGTAATTTGATTCAGGACTTTTGGTATGAGACGTTGTTTCTATTAAATTTAGACAGAACTCTGTGGTTTGAATATGAAACGGTGAAAGAAGTCAACTAAATCCTTAATTAAACTACACCACCCCATTATTTGTATTTACTGCTTTAAAATTGGCTACTACAAACGTGCTGTGGAACAAAGCCTCGTGAAGTTACAAACAACAGAAGAGGGACTTGAATAATACAAGCAAGCTGCATGAAATAATTGGATGTCGTGCATTGCGTACGATCAACCCCTCCAGCTCTTTTCCTTGTTTTTGGTCTTTTGATCTTTTGCCTGACATTAGAGAAAGGAGTGTCAGATCTGACAGACTAGGTAGCTGGAGCAGAGAGGGATGTGCTGATAAATCAAACACCGTATCAAAAGGACTACCAAAAAACCCCACAATATTGATGTGTGACTGCTTAATCTATCATACAAAGAACCCTGAGTCTGAATAGGTCAAGTGGGAATGGTTAGTTTTCCCTTTCCCTTGCAGTTTTAAACTGGTTTTCTGATCCTTTTTCTCATTTTAAGAGCTTCCATTTGTTTGGTTTGGTTTTGTAAGAAAGAAAGGACGTTCCTTATTATAACTTCATTTGCTAAGAGGGAGCGAGGCTGCCAGGTCACTGTGATCATCCTGTCACCCAGAGGAGAGAATAATATGCCTGTACGATTAGTATCTTTCTTATCCACTGCAAGACTGTAAGACAGAGTGATCTTTTATGTGCTCCCACACTTCCTATATGACCACATATCCTTTTATGAGAGCCCTAAAAAAAGGTATCACCGTGTAAAGACTTGGGGATTAGTTCTGGCTTCTTACTTTTAGACCTTAGTGAGTGCTCTGACTGCAGCCATTGCACAAAGAAATGACATGAGGTACTGTGGTGAGAGTTGATGTGTCCAGCAGAAGGCATTAGCTTATATATTTTCATAATGTTCTCCTTTACGGCAAGTTGTTAGAATTTTTAACATGTCAGAAAATGTCAGGGGGGGAAGAACCAAGAACCTGTATTCCAGTTCTCACATCTAGTATGACCCTAAAGAATTTTGCAGATTAGGATAAGAAATTTCATATGAAGTCCTGCCCAGCCAATATGTGCTCCATGCTCTCTGCAGCTGGAACTCAGCGTACCTGCCAAGTTTGTTACACGTGTCTGAATACTGATTTCCTCAGAAGCAGCAAACTGGGTCAAATTTGGATAGCACAGTCCAGGGACCCATTTTAAAACCTCTACTGAAATAACAGAACACTGAGAATAGGGAACTGCTGTTAACACAACTTGTGTGCCTTTGGACCAGTCAGAGAATCATAGAACGGCAGGGGTGTGAAGAGACCTCTGGAGATCGAGTCCAACACCCCTGCCAGCGCAGGATCACCCAGGACAGGCCACACAGGAACAGATCCAGATAGGTCTTCGAAGTCTCTAGAGAAGGAGACTCAACTGCTATGATGACTTCTGCTGTGTTCTGTTTCAAAACATAACAGAAACTGAGGTCAGACAAGAAATCTATGAACAAAATAAAAGAGCATCTATGAACCATCATTATAAATGGGATGTTGAAATATTAGGACTATGAGCAACAGAATCCATTTAATCTTTAATCACCATGTTGTCCCTGTGTGATTAAACAAAATGAATGCTTAAGAAATATGCCTGTAATACATACATTTTTATGATCAACCTTAGGTACTACTTTAAAAGTATTTTAAAGCAAAGTCGTTGCATGAACAATGACACTGTAAAACTGGAGATGTAGCTCACGTTTATTGTGCCTCAGCAGCTTTCATTTTAAAGATGTTTAAGTTAGCATGTAAGAAAAAAAAAGTTACTTTCTCTAAAGTTTTTAAAACTTGAATCTCTAATCTGTGGACAGAGTTGGTGTCCTTGAAGACTTTGCAGGCTGGTTGCTGATGGCTGTAATATTTGCACAATAATTTTGCCTTTAATGTTTTTTACAGTGTTCTGAGCATCTAATGGCAATAGGTTTTTGGTGACACCCAACAGTGCAGATTTGTAGGGTTCTAGGTAGTGTGGATTCCTTAGCCTGAATACCTGCATCTCATTCAGCACCAGATCTTGCAGTCTGTACGTTGGGTAATCCCTTGATGGGAGTGGTTAGAGGGCCACCTTTTATTCAGAATGATCATCTTTAGGTCTTCCCCCATATACCCCCCAGGTTGATCGAGTTATGAAAGTTGAAAAAAAACATAAAATTAAAGAAAAACCCCACCTTCTAGTTCAAAAATAATTCAGGAAGTCATGAGATGCATAGAATAAATTGTACAATTACTGCCTTATATTCCTGAGAGATTAGTAAACCAGGTTTGCTGGCTCTGACTGTTGAAAATCAAGCTGCTTCTGGTTTTTTCTTAGAAATGGCATGATGGCTCTGGGATAAGCTGCATGTGTCTAGTTTCTCCACCAAAGATGGTTTCCAGGAGACAAAGCTTTCTAACAGCATTAAATTCTGGACTTACCTTACATGAGGTAGGACTGGGACTATAAACTACAGGTTTCTTTCTTTCCTTGAGGATCTGACAAATCTGGATTAGTCGCTGTCCTCTCTTTACAATCAGTCCCTTACAGCCTCTTGCCTGAGATGACTTTTCCTGGCTCTGATGAACCTGTCATGGCATGGAATTCCGCAGATGATTATTCTTAGGTTACAAGAATAATCTTAGAATAGAAAAAGAACGTTTGTGATCACTGGTTTTCATAGGTCTGCCTGGATGACACTCTGCTGCATTCTCTGATGCTTTCTGCCCTTTTCTCCATCAACCACCTACTTCTCTGTTCTTAGGTCAGGGACTTTCAACAATTCACTGTCAGCTTGGGTTTAAATTTCTGCCTGGAAGTTCGAGTTTCACGAAACCTGTCTGGAAGCAGGAATCTCACTGATAACCTATTCATTGTCCATTGAAAGCCCCCTCAGGTATTTCTTCGGAAGGCTTGCTTTCATCTTTATTTTGTTTCTTGTTTTGCCTCATGGGGCACTATTCTTTCTGATGCAATTTCACGTAGATAAAACGTTTCTAAAAGAGGTAGAGTGAGGAACTCACATCATTGATTCAAAATGTCTTTGTTCACCCACGTCAGTAGAATTTTTAGTCAAGAATCCAGAAGGACACTCTGAATTGTTGAATAGATGTTTTTTTTTTTTTCCCAAAGTCTTGTTACCAGCACTAATGTGTCTACTTGAAGCCTTGTTTGTCATGCTACCAACAGTGTCACTCTGGAGCAAAACCCCAATATGTGGGCATGCTCGTGACTAAATGTTTTTGATTATTGGTTGCCCTCGACTTCCTGGGGCTCCTTTGTGGACAACAATGAATGAATGGAATAATTCTCATCATAATGATAAAGAATGCTTTTTGTCACTCCACCAGCACAATATCTATTGTCAGTTTTGTGAGAGGCTGAACTTTATTCTTGTGATCTTAAATTAGTGCTTCCACTGTTTTAAAAACAGTATTACCTGAAGAATTTCTGATTATTTTTCTATTGCTTTTGCTTTATGAGTGAAGACAAAGTGATCTCTCATTGCTTCATAGCCCAGGCTGGCAAAGACCTTTCCACAGCTCCTATCAAAGTCGTGCTGTGGTTGTACTTTAATAGAATCTTTCTGTGATCATATTTTACTTCTGTTTTCATGCTAAGAAAATAAAATTCAGAGGAGACACTGGATACTGTGTAAAAATAGCTGTATATTTCTGTCTCACAGCCAACAGAGTCACTTTTTGGGTGTGGCTATATTCATGCTTTATATGTCAAAGCACTAGTAACTGATTAGTGGTAAAAATAACTCTTAAATTATCCTTTTGAGGTCTCCAGTGAATTTAAACAGCAAGACTCTTGCACAGTTTTTTACACTTACTAATGTATATGCCCTATTAGAACAATAAATGTTGTGTTGCTCACATTCAAAAAAAAAAAAATCATTAATGCTCTGTAATTTCCACTCAAAATGCCTCATTTGCAGCTCTTGCTGGGGATTGTTGTGCTTTTTTTTTTTGTTCCCTTACAGCTGTAAAAATAGAGAACAGTTTTCTGAGGTCAGTGGAGCAATACTATGAATAAATTGAAGTGAGAGGGTGATAAAGTTCATCATTAGAAACAAGAAAAGTTGTTATCAGTTCAGTTACCATATTGCCCTGTAGCTGGAATCAGGAACAACAATATGTTATGGTTTTTAATAAGATATTTGATTTTTCTTGCGTCATCACAATCCACCACCCAAGAAAATGGGGAATCTCTGAACTGATGGGCTAGAGCAGAGGGCAGCCACGTGAGCAGCTCGTGTGTAAATACCTGCATCTTCACACATTTCTTCCACTGGGGAAAGTAAACCATAAGAAATCATTTCAAAAGACCTACTAAGCCTGGCACATATTTAATCAAAATTTAGTTATTCCTCAGCATCACTGATTTACCTGATGTTGGTGAGCTGGTACCAAAGGTTCACCTGCTGTTGAGCTTTTTGGTGTGTTTGGTTTGTAATTGGTGGTAGTTTTCTGCCTGGTCTCTGCAATACATGCTCACACGTCAGCTTCTAAGAATTCCTAGAATTCTGACGGCGAGGGGAGGGATCTGCTGCATCCCCTGACATGCATCTGAAGGCTTGCTTTCAGATAGCTGCACACAAACTTGTAACAGTGCCCCAGCTGGGAAGCCTTTTTTTTTTTACCCCATTTACAGAACGTGGCTTGTAGATGTAAAAGTTGACATACTTGATAATTTGAAAATCACAACTTGTCAAAAATGGTAAGTGCTTTCATAACTTTCCTTTCATTATCATCTCATTTATCAGACCTATAATACTCAAAATTCTTCAAGGGTTACTTGGTTGCATATCTCCGTGCAATTAGGGCTGTTTAAGTAGTTATCATCTGCTAAGTGACTTATCTCAGTGTCTGGATAAGTAATTTTGACAGTCATAATGTACTAATTATGTACCAACGCTGGGAGGATGATGAGGGCTGTTACACAATCTCAGGTGAGATTTACCTCTTTGAGAGTGCCACACTTCTCTGGGTCCCCAGGACAGCACTGTGCCTAGTGCCCCACAAAGCAGCCAAGAAAGCAAGTGGGGATGTGAGTGGCCAATTTTTGGTCCTGAATCCAAGCTGTTCCCAGGTGTTTCAGAGAATTATAGAATGGTTTTGGTTGGAAGAGACCTTTAAAACTCATCTAGTTCAACCCCCTGCACTGAGCAGGGACCTCTGCAACTCGAGCATGTTGCTCAGAGCCCCATCCTACCCCACCTGGGATGGTGCCAGGGATGGGGAACCTGCCATCTCTCTAGGCAATTGTGGGCCAGTGTTTGCTAGGCTTTGTGGAGGTGGCCCCATCCCCTGATTGCACGCAGCTCTGTCCTACAGACCAAAGCCTGTCTGCTTCCCTGTAATATTTCATTTCTACGTGTTTTCTTCCTTTGCTGTGGGGCATCAGACACGGTTGTAATGGGGTTTTTTACTGTAATCTTCCTGTCTGCTCATGGCAGTAGGACCTTGGAAAGGCTCCTGAGGGACAGATCACTGGGGGGGTGAGACCAGGGACAGATATCCCACAGGAAGAGCAGTTTAACCGATGAGAAACTGGTTTAGTGCTTATTTTACAAAGAAATGCTGAAGTTGCAAGCAGAGCTATATCCTAAGGGAAGAGGAGCCGAGTTCTTGGGGAAGTGCACCGTTTGTCTCTCTTGGTGTTTTGTTATTTTCCCGTGTGTTCAGTTTGCAAACAAATCATAAGCTTTTTCTAACTGTTACATCTATAAACTCAGCCCAGTCTCACAGAGGCAAAATGTTTCCTCTAAAGATTTATGGGGAATGAAGATTCCTTGGTCTCTCACTGACAATTGTTCGATCCCTCTCTGTTCAAACTGCACCCTTAAATATATTTGTACAATCATGTTGTTTTGCTTGAGTCCAATTATGACAGATGGCCTGGTATTTGGGCTTTGTAACCACCTGCGGGTGCCAGTGAAGTCCAGAGGGTCAGCATTTACTCCAGGTATCTAGAAATGAGGGGTTTATAAACAAGTCCTGTTAATTATGTGCAAGAAGCAGCATGATCCAGTTCACTCAGTCTTAGTTATGTGCTGCAGGGCTACTAGGAGCAGAAACTGCTGGCAGCTATTTGTGTCACGAGAGCAAGTAGGTGTGACTTTCAAATAAAGAAAACAAACCAGTACCCTATACTGACAGAGAGAAAAATACCAGTTTTTAAATAAAATCAGAATATTCCCAAATATATAGGCAAAGCTACCAGAGAAGCTGTTTTCAGCAAGATAATTCGTCCTCCCAGAAACCCATTTGTCACCCGAAAGTCAAAGTCTGGAAATGCCTGTTGTAAAACTTGTGCCAGCACAGTGTTTGCTCCCCAGAGCCAGAGCTGAGCATGCACAAAGGGGTACTGCCATAGCTGGCCAGATTCTGTTTGTCCAGTCGGGATGGTGTAAATGCAAATACCACTAAATAGTGTCTAGCATTAACCACAAAAATGGCTTTGAAATAACTTCCTATCTTGATAAAATACTTGGTGTTTCCTACTAGATATATTCAAATTACTATTATAATTTACTTCAGAAACTGCAAATATAGTTTGTTTCTTTACATTGTTGAGGAGCAGTTAAATAGAAACTCTGTAGATATTTATTTGCAGTTTCTAAATTGCTGAAATGATTTATTATTGTGCAATTTTCATGGCATTACACTTTTATTACTTTATAGTGCACATGTTGGCTTTTAATAGTTGCATCCTTCATTCCATTAATTTCAAATTAAACATTAAATTGCAATGAAAGTTCAGTCATAGCTCCTAAAGCATAAAAAATAAACTTTGGTCTTCACTCTCTAGAGTGAAAATGGGGATGGAATGCAGACTAAGTAGCAAAAGAATGTGTTCTTTCAGCAAGATCTGTGGTGTTATACATAACAGCATCAGGTAACTGAGATCTGGGTCCACTTCTGTACTACAGTGTTTACTTTTATTGTGCTTCTGTTAACCAAGGATAGTTTTGCTGTTAGCAATTAAGGGTGGTACCAGCACTCAGAAAGGAATTGCCTTTTGCCATTGACATCAGTGACCCAGTATTGGGTCATATGTTTTACCTCAGGTAGGTTGGTTGGTTGGTTGGTTGGTTTTCTTAATTGTGGTATCTCATTTGCTCAAAACCCAGGTACACAAATGTCTTGGGAAGGTGACATTATAAAACATTGAAAGGGTTGGCTCTGCAAAGTTATGTCTGCAATTAGGTTCATACCTCTCAAAGCTTCCATGAATTCTTAACTCTTAGACATGCAGGTTACACCAAAAGGAACTAAGATTTGAAGTAATTTCAAGGAACGGATAAGAAATCCAGGAATATTTGGATGTAGAGATTAAATTGAAATATGTGTCCACAGCTTGGTTTGCTCCATAATGAAATCAAGTAGAATATTTCCATTGAATTCAGCCTAGTTTTAGTCATTGCCATGTGCGTGGGCCTCAGGACTTCAGGTTTCCGTGAACATCAAGTGGCTTATTCAGATTCCAAGGCAGAAGGTGAAGAAACAAGCCCTGTTACATCCCCAGATACTGCAATGTTTACAAGATCACGTGTGTTTGGAGAACAAATAAAATGGTGATTAGGAATGCCTAAAAAATTCAAATTTCTCCAAAGTAGGAATTAAATCCAAGGATGAAATCCCAGACTCATTATAACCTATGCCAAGTGCTACGTGCTTTCAGAAGGGCTAGCATTCCCAGTTTAAAACAAACCAAAACACAAACCACAACTGGTTATGATGTCACAGAGCTCTCACACTAACAGCCACATCTGGGCAGTGGAGGGGGAGCAGAAATTGAAGAGAAAAAGCCAAGTCATTCAATATTTATAACCCGACTGGTAAATACACAATTTATCAAAAATACAGTTTGACTGCTGTAAAAGTATTTTGTGGATGTTTTGATAGTTCTGCCATTTCTGCAGCGCTGATGGGGTTTGTGAGAGGACTGAATTGAAAATCTGACCTTTCTCTGAAAACAGCTATTTTGAGGCAGCTCAGTTTCATGAGAAGTTTCAAATCATTTTTAATTTCACATCGGGAGAAAAGCTAACACTGTCCTCAAAGCTGCAGAACAATACGATTTATGGCCTCTCTAGAGCTCCTGCTCAAGAGAAGAGATGAGGGCAACAAACAGGATAACATCTGAGAGACAGGGCAAATAAGTAGGGGGTTTCTGTGCCTTAGGTGATAAAGAAGCAGAAAACCCAGCATGTTGAGCCTACTGTGGCTTTGAATTTACTGCTTCAAAACCAAACCTCCTTATATTACTGAAGAACTAATATGCATAAGATATTCCATTGTAAAATCTGAGAAGGGACAGAGGCCCTGTTTTTACTACAGGGTTCTTAGTGATGGTTCTGTATCTTTAGGTTCAATCAGATGCAGTTTGTATATCCAGCAGAGCTATTTTCATATCAGCAAGACTCTAAAAGCTTAATCTAAGTTTCTTTATGGGAGAAATTACTTTATACTGCTACTAATCATACTTTTATATGAATGAGTAACGTTTGCAGTCAGCCTGAGACTTACTGGTGTACAATACCCCCTACCAGTATAAATACTATGCCAAGGGTCTGTGCTTCTGGTCTGGTGGCTGGAGTCCCATTTGAATAACTGAATATATTGGGACCTGTTCTTGGCTGACACTCCTGCATTAAAAAGCAAGGATCTTAATGAATTCCAAGTAGGTGTAAGCTACTGTCTCGGAAAAATCTGAGACTTTCTGCTGCTTAAGTATTTGTGCTGCTATTAGGATCAAAAGTGGCAATAAGGAATAAAATATCGAGTAGCAGTTGCTCCAGGGCAGCTCTGGAAGTAGTGGAGGAGTCACTTCACACAACACAGGTTCTTACGCCTCTAACGTGTAAAATATTAAGCATGAACAGACTAAAGCAGTCCCACACAGACCCAGGGGAGGAGTCTCTTGGATTTCTGTGCCTAAAAACCAGGCCTCCTTATGAGCTGCCCAGGACTGACAATTCTCTACAAAACTTTTCTGCATAAATATGCAGCCATTTGCTGACTGAACTGTGGGCAGGAGCTGGAGCTATTTAATGACTTATCGGTGATCGTGGGGGAGCAACCACAGAACAGCACAGTATAAAATGACATGGATCCTTAGGTTTCTAAAGGCAGAGGAGGAAAGAAGCTATGCAGAAAAAATAAATAAATTAGGAGGAGATTACAAGGCTCAGAGGAGAAAGGTAAAATTGAATAAACTTACTTAAACTTATACTTTTTGTTTTAGAAATAACAATAGCAATTCTAAGTGTGCACACCATTCTAAGTGTGCACACCATTCTAAGTGTGCACACCATTCTAAGTGTGCACACCATTCTAAGTGTACAAATGGTCTTAACTTTTTCTTTTGATCAATTTATCTTCACTGTGTGATTTCCATTCTAATAAAAGACCAGGTGCTATAATTTTTTTCTGTTCTTTTTCATTCGTGATGATGCTTTATAGTAGAAGCATTTGTGTCCACAGTAACCCATTGTGTCTAGAGATCCAGTCCAAATTATGACTTTACACTTGGAGCTGGATATTTCAGATTAAAGACAAAAAAGTGGAAGTAAAATCAAATTAAAAAATAAGGCAACCCTAATCAGGAGGAACCATATGGTACTCTTGTAACAATTAAACTCAGTGCTCTACTTTGCTGCAGGATGAACAGATTAAACCTTTGTGCCCAGGCTCCGTGCCAAGATTGAATTAATGTTCCTAAGCTTTTTATTTAACCTGCTTCTGTAAGAAGAGGCCATAGCAGAGTAAATAGATGAGTGAAAACTTGGGGAAGTGTAAGGATTTTACCCCTTTCCTACCCTTTCTCTCACTGTGTTTTCATGTGTGTTTTTATGGGCTTGAGGTGAAACAGTCCTGAGATACCTGATGCATCTCTGACATATTTTACTGTGCACGTTAACAGCCAGTGTAAGGATCCAAGCTGCATCATTTCCCTTTTATCTCACTTCATAGGCTGGCAATGCTGTGAAAATTCCCCTGTTATCCACGGGTATTTTGCCTTGCATCTCTCTCGTGCTTATTTTTGCAAGCCTGCCATGTCCACATGCACACTTGGGAGAAAATTCACTTTATAATCCTCAATTTTCAAACAAAATGTAAAAATTCCAGGAGAATCTTGCAGTTCCTTTTCAATGTCTCGTGCACATCCAGAGTTCTCTCACTCCAAACTTTCTAGCCATGAAGCAGCTGGGAATGGGCAATGGTTCATTCCAGAACAGCACCCTGCAAATGTGACTGCCTGGTTTCTAGCTCCAAGCTGCTGACATCCAGCTGTCTGCAGGCTCCCAATTGCACGTGGCCTCAGATGAGCACCCATTGCCCTTAGGTGATGCTGTAATACTTCTTAATGGCATTCTGCTAATCATCAATCTGATATTTTAGACAGCAAATCGGGGAGGGGGGGAAGGGGAAGAGGGTGAATGGCTATTTGAAAATATTGGCATGCTGGGAGGAGGACACGGGTCTATTGATAACAAACATTAGCAATATCCAATAATCCTTTATTTCTGCCTCACTTTTCTGTAGAGCCCAATAATCACTTCTGCTTTGGTCTATATTTTTGCAATTATTTTATGGTTGTTATTTTTGCAAGACAGCCCTGGCTCCTAGTACTTGCCTCTCCTCTGATTTGTGTGGTCAAGTCCACTGCTTATATTATGTCCTAGGCAGGCCAAAGTTCCTGACATAATTCTCAACTTAAAGCTGACTGATGCCTTTGAGCAAAAAGCAGCAGTGTGCTTTGAATTTAGCCAACTACACTGCCAAACAATACATTTAAAATTATTCAGGGGAACAGTTTTAATAAATGCAACATTTTCCAAGCTGCTTTATCTCAGAAATTGTCTGCCTTGATATAGGGCCCCAGGGAAATTGGTTTAATTAAAAAATAAGTTTTTCTGTCAGTCTGCGGAGTCCTCAATAGACTAAACAGCTGCTGATTTTCTAATCTGAGTGGGACATGGTGCTGTTCATTTTCTTATTTATCTCTCTATATCTCACACGGGAGCCAAATCTAGCAGGTCATGTTGATGCACCTATCCCGCTGCAGAAACTATTTGTGTTGGGTTTGCCTGCTAGACTGTAGAATTCTGTAAGCAGTACATATTCACGAGCCAGCATTCCTAATCCTAGCTCTATTTAATTTGATGTTCTAGTCACCTTATACATCATTAGCTACTTGGATCTATCTAATTAGCATATGTCCTTTAACAGCTTAGCAATACTTTGTGGCTAGAAATTATTGAAAGCATTGCAATAACCTTTTAAATCTTATATCCTCATACAAGAGGCCTTTAGATCCCTTATAAAAATAGGTTTGCTTTTTCCAAGGGATATGCACAGTAAAATGGGTCAGTGCCTCACCAGGCGAGTTATCTCCTGTTTTACTCAGTGCAGACCTTACAAATCTAGAGGTGAAATAGCTTCCTGATCCATCTTTCAGACACAGATGTGGAATTAGGGCAATGGCAGCATCTGGGCTTCCGTGTTTACTGTAAGATGACTGTCTGAAGCTAAGTGATGTCTCATCTGCTGCCGCAGCAGGAATCCCGCACTCGCTGAGTGCAGCAGTTGCAGCCTCGAGTGAACACTAGTCAAATAATGCAGGTAATGTGCATGAAGACCACGACCCGTGTGTGTTTATGATTGTTATTGACATGTATGAAAAAGTAGATCAGAAAAGAACCCAATTGAGAACCGAGTACTTATGCTCCACTTGGATCCTGGAGGATCAAATTCCTTTTATTAATGTGCTTTTTTGCAGGTTTAACTGCACAGTTGCACGATTATTTTTCAAATAATTCATTATAACGCAGTATTCTAAAAAACAGCAAGGCACATATTTCTCAGGAATGGTCACGTAGCCGTGAAAGGGACTGTGCTGTGTCTCTCAGCTTTGGAACTAAACTGGCCAGCTGCTTGTGTGTGTGATGCTGAGATGCACTGCTGAATCCACAGGATATTTGCAAACATGAAACAGGAGGAAGCCTTCCTCTGTTGCAGGCGGGCATGGAGCTCCACGGATGGATTATAATAGTAAACTTTTTTGGTACTCTTCTTGACATCAGACCTTCTTGCAACATGGTCACATATCTCACTATAATTGGAGCATGTCCATAAAAATTACATTGTGTAAAACAGTTTCTTTAAATAAAATTGTGGAGTAGGTTTTTCAGGTGCTTTGTTGCTGAGTGCCTCCACGAGCAGTGATTTCCCTGGGAAACATCATGGAGCCAGGAAGAAACCCCAGTATTGCTGCTGCTTATGTACTACCCACAGGACTCTCTTTTTATCCTGAGCAAATGGTCCTTGCTTCAGTGGCAGGATGAAGTCTGGCTCATTTGGTGTGAGCTTATGGCAACAATGAATCACTTGAAGTGCAAGTGCAGCTTCCTCCACTGTCCAATTTCAGATCCATAGGCTAGGAAGGGTAGCGGTGGATTTATGCTCTTGCTCTGCAGAGCTTGTTGCCTATAAAATTAGATATGAGGAAATAATAATTTTTGTATTTTATTGAGCTGGGAACACCTCCCTCTTTCTGATTCGGTATCGCTTCCTAGATTTTAGTATTTCAGTAAGAATTTAGTGTCGGTGGCTTCAGTGAGATGGAAAAACATACACAGTAGTTACTGCCATCATATTTTTTCTAACCTTAAAGATATTTTACATCTCTAATTATTATTTTGCTTCTTTTTCCCAAACAACTACCCTTTCCTCCCTGAAAAGGTAACCTATGTTCTGTAATTATTTAAACAGTAGCTACAGCTTACGATAGAAAAACACGTCAAAGCAGTAAACCTCCCCAGGGCACAGAGACAACGCAAGAGGTCGGCAGCTCTGCACTGCAGGAGATAGTTGCAGAATCCAGCAGAGAGCCCTGTCTATGGTCGTTAGCCTGGAAGGCTGGATTAAAAATTAAAAAAAAAAAAAAAAACCAAAAACCCAGCAACCCCTAAACAACCTTACTGAAAAACCCAACATCACCTCCACAGCGTGGTCCATGCTGCGTTTCTGAGAAAATAGACACTGAGTTGAATAGTAGTCCTAACTGCATTGCCTACTTGCAGATTTCCATCCAACTGCTGACAGATCTCTGCTGATCAAAGTTCAGAGAACGTTGTGTCTGTGTTGAGATCTCCACCTCTATGTGGAGAGAGCACGGGTAAAGGGTTAAAGATTCAAATTTGATTCAGACTAAGAGTACTTCAATTTCATCGACAAGAGCAGTTTAAAACCTTTAGTTATAACAAAAGGGAAGTCACATCCCCAAATGAATTTATACATTTTATAAAGTTCTTGGAAGCCTGGTTGTGTCATTTAGTATATGAAGATTAATTGCAGATGGTTGTCAGATATCTCTGTTACAACATAATGGAGCTGAATCAAGTTCTTAAAGGACACATGTAAGGAAAAAAACAGTGATGTTGTCACTCATATGCAAGTCTTCATAGGTCACAGTGACACCCTGGTCACGGAGTTCCTGTGTCTGTTCTTCAAAGTGAAACTCAGGATGCATCCCTCCTGAACAGAGTATTTGTCTCTTTTAAGGTGTGAGTGGATTTGAATGATCATGTGGCTTCGATTCTTCAGCACTTTGGGGTCTTACAGGGGCACTGTGCTTACCTTGGGAAGTATAAAACTGCAGCCTTATTCTAAATAAATAATCAGTGATGTTGATTTGCTCATCTGAGGAAAAACACACATAGAAACATAATAAAAGGCTGAGAGTAATCAAATCAGAACAGGCTATGAATAGAAATGAGTGATTTTGCCAGCAGTGAACTAATGAAGCCTGGTTTCTGACAAGTTTGAGCTTCACCTTTGATTTGCTGGTACCAAAAAGGTGCAAGATGGAATTGAAGCTTTTCATGATGTTGAGGTTTTACAAGGCCTGTGTGTAGAGTGTTTGCCATCTGGAGAGATGTGACCTCCTTGTCACCCCGCACACGATTTCTGTAGCACCTATTGTGCAGCTGCATCATTTCAGAGCAGTTGTGGGAAACCATTCATCTTTGTAAAATGTAACAGAAATTAGCCAAATTTGGGAGTTCATGGCAGGAACAAACACACGTGTGTACACACAGGCGGGTCCTAAAGAGTTGTGTAAACTCACTCCCTTAGCCAATATAAGGCCAAGGGAGAGGACAGAACGTGAGGTGAACTCGGGTTGGAGTTAATCATAGAATCGTTTAGATTGGACAAGACCCCTAAGATCAAGTCCAACTGTAACCCTAATACTGCCAACCCCACCACTAAACCATGACTCTCAGCACCTCATCTACATGGTTTTTAAATATCTCTAGGGATGGTGACTCCATCACTTCCCTGGGCAGCCTGTTCCAGGACTTGACAACCCTTTTGGGGAAGTTCCTATGTCGAACCTAAACCTCACCTGGTGCAACTTCAGTCCATTTCCTCTTGGCTTGTTACATGGGAGAAGAGACCAACACCCCCTTACCTCCCCAAACCTCCTATCGGGGAGTTGTCAGGAGTGAGAAGGTCTCTTCTGAGCCTCCCTTTCTTCAGGCTAAACAGCTGCAGGTCCCTCCTATGCTCCTCATAGGGCTTGTCCTTTAGAGTCTTCACCAGCTTTGTTGCCCTTCTTTGGACACGCTCCAGCCCCTCAATGTCCTTCTTGGAGTAAGGGGCCCAAAACTGAACCCAGTACTTGAGGTGCTGCCTCCCCAGTGCCCAGTACAGAAAGATGATCCCTGCCATAGTCCTGCTGACCACACTCTTTCTGGTACAAGCCAGGATGCTGTTGGCCACCTTGGCCACCTGGGCACACTGCTGGCTCATATTCAGTTGGCTGTCAACCAACAGCCCCAGATCCTTTTCTGCTGGGCAGCGTTCCAGATGCTCTTCCCTAAGCCTGTAGTGTTGTATGGGGTTGTTGTGACCCAAGTGCAGGGCTCAGCCTTGTTGAACTTCACACAGCCAGATAAAACAAGGTGACTGCCAATTCACGCGCGACTGTTGCCTTTTATTAACTATTGATAAAAATGATCAACTCTCAGAGATCCCAGCTTTCCCCTCAAAGTCTTCTGTATTCTTAGCGTGATGAAAGCTGAAGAAAAAGCAAAGGTAGCTGTGAAGGCAAACTAAGCACGCAGGTTTTTTAATAGCTTCTGAAGTTGACTTCAAGTGAGTGATTCCGTGTTGTTAAAGAAGTAACATTGGGGATTTTTATTTCTAATGAAAGAAGCGTGAATTTTGTTTTCAATATAAAAGGCAGTAATTCATAATACAATTTTGTTGATGAAGTTTTCTAATCACAGTCTCGCGTGTAAATGTTGCTGAATATGAAACATTGTCTTTAGCACTTTCTAAACAGTTGAAAGATTTGTTGGTTATATTCCAGAAATGGGGAACTTTCAATAGGTTTTTTTTCAGGCTATTATATTTTTTGCAGAGGAAGTTATATGATGATTACCCCTGTGGTAGCAATGAATAGTTCTCTACCACAGTCCTCAATGTAAAATAATGTAGGCTTCAAAATGAATAGGTGCTTATGGCTAATGCTAGTCTGAATGGTTTGAAGAGATAATATAATGTCTAGAATTTAATTAGAACATGTATTAAAATGAGGCAACTCTTACTAAAGTTCGGTCTTGCAACAAGAAGATTTCATAGGAAGAAACTGGAAACCCTTAGACCATCTGTTCTGGCCCTGGGAGAAGAGCTGGCATCTCGATGCTGAAGCTGGTGAAGGGTCTGAAGGACAAGTCTTGTGAGGAGTGCCTGGGGACCGGGGGTGGTTCAGCCTGGAGAAAAGGAAGCTCGGAGACCTTCTGGCTGTCAACAACTCCCTGAAAGGAGGTTGGAGCTGGTTGGGGTCGGTCTCTTCTCCCAAGGAACAAGGGATAGAACGAGAGGAAGTGGCCTCACGTTGCACCACGGGAAGTTTAGGTTCAACATTAGGGAAAGCTTCTTCCCCAAAAGGGTTGTCAAGCCCTAGAACAGGCTGTCCAGGGAGGTGTCAGAGTCACTATCCCCGGAGGTATTTGAATAAAAGACCTGTAGATGAGGTGCTGAGGGACGTGGTCTAGTGGTGGGATTGGCAGTGCTGGGTTAATGGTTTGACTTGGCGATCTTAAAAGGTCTCTTACAACCAGAATGATTCTATGATCCTGTGATGTTTTCCCTCTACCCTGGATGCAGTTGCTATAGGATTTCATGCATGTGCTTCTACCTTTACCTGTGATCGCCAACTTATCCCTGTTTCATCAGCTCCCTGCCACCACCGTGTTTATGATCACTAAATCCTATATCACCCTTTCCCACACCCATTCCAATGAAATGAAGAACAAACTTTAACATTTTGCTGTGTTTCCTGTTGTGATGTAAATGTCTCAGTCTGCACTCTTAATTATCTCAACCAATTAATTTTCACTCTTAATTATCTCAAATGTCCAAGAAGAAAGGTGGGTGTTGCCAAGGTCCTGACTGGGGTTGTTCTGCAACTTAGATGATGAACCTGAATAGAGAACCTGTCTCCTTTTCCTCAAATGCATGACAGTATGTATCTCGGGATAGGCTGGGCACAGTTCCCATTGGCATCCTGTAGGTCTGGGGTTAGCTCAGCTGGGTTTAAATAAAGCCCTATAGCTCCATTTAATAATGACAAACAGTATCCTTTGTATTTTCAAGACAGCATTTGTGATGCCCAGTAGTAGTAGTTCTATATAGCTGCAGATGTGGCTGTCTCCCAGGGGGAAGGTGAAGCTTAGTTCATTTTCTGCGTCGTTATAGCTGTTACAATTCAGAATCATTTTGATCACTAAGCATTTTCATTTTTCAATGAGCATTAACCCATGTCTTTGGAAACAGTAGTAGAATCCTAAGAAAAAAATTCTTACCTGATTTTTGAAAAGATGTAGAGGTGTTTTCATAGAAGTGGTTGCTGTAGCCAGAGCTGGGAAGGGCACATGGAAAAAAAACCCCATGCAGCTGTCATCTTTGGCAAGCAGGGATATAAAAGACAGAAATTAGAGTTCTATGTGAAGCTGGAGTATCTAGCATAGGAGTGGGATAGAGTGACTTCTAAAATACTTGTTGAGAACACGGGCTGCTCTAGGATTGCTTTATATCAGGGCTCTGCATTTGGAGAGGAAAAAAAGGGTAAGTGCTGAGATGAAGGCTGAGAGAACTTTTTTCTGCCCCGAGCTATTTCACTTTTTTAAGAACAGTAGGCTTGGATGTCTGCAAGTGCTGTATTGTTTACAATCAAACAGTGGATCAATAAAATAATAAACACAAAACACTAAAGTTATGATTTCTTGCGATGTATTGTGAATCTGAGGAGAACTTTGTTGTTAAGGAACTGAGAAGGCTGCTGTTATGAAACACAACACGTAGTATATTTCCATTAGACTTCCTGCATCTGTGCTGTTTCCATATTTAATGAAACTACAACTGAAATCCACGGTATCATTTTAGGTGAATGTTTAATGTTGGAGTTGCAGGGAAGATAAGATAATTTTTTTCAGAGGTATGTTTGCCAATGTTGAGATGCAAACCCAGTGATCAGTGCCCACAATCAAAGCTGAGTAAACTGCTTCACTTCTCTTAATCTCGTGCTTTTTTTCTTATGCAAGAGTTCCTAAACATGGTAGAGCCTGCTTTTAGGGATATGCAAAGCACGTGTCTTTTTCAGAGTGATTCTCAGGGTATATTCCTCCTCCTACAGCCCAAATATTTGGGCTCCTTGAGGGTGAACAAAGGAGGACCTGGAAAAGAGCACATCTTTTGTCTGTCTTGGGACACCACGCACGCCACCTTTTCATGACAATTGAGCAAGGGGTTGGAGCAAGCAAATGTCCAAGCAAATACTTAATATGATTTCCCAGCACCTCATAATTGCTAAAACAACTGTGTGCTGATCCTGCGAAGACATTCTGAGGTTGTTAGGTGTGGGATTTATCTGCCTAAATGTCAGTGGTATGTAGCTGAGCTCAGCTTCAGCTCCCATTATAATAAAGGGAAACATATGTGGTGGCATTTGAGGTAATATCCAAAGCAGCCTGTATTTATACTCAGAGCATACTCCCCCCCACCCTCCCCACACACCCCCTTCCTGGTTTTTCTTTCTCACACGTAATAGGAGTTATGGACTCCAGCTCTTCTAGAGAGTCACTGTCTACTCTCCTCTCTAAAAATAAACAATATATTCTAATAACAAAAGAAAGAAGAGGAGCCAGACTTGAATTAGAGGTCATAGATTCAGAGTTAATTTAGAGTTTGGCATTTGACTCGGATATGATTGGCAAGGAAATTTCCAAAAGGCTGCAACTGTAAACTGGAAATAAATGGGAAAGCATGATGTGAGTGGGAGACAGCTCTGAATCTATAATGCGTGTCCCGAGACTGGCGTGCTCATAAAAGGGTATTTGTTTAAAGTGTCATAAAAATATTTAAGCCACGTTGGTCTCTGTGTAAAGATTTCATTTTTAAAGTTGGTTTCTGGAATGGCTCAGAATGAATTCAGTGTGCATATCCTTGCCATCAGCTTGAAGGATTGAAAAAAGGATCATCAGGAACTGTGGTGCATTTTTTCCCCTTCCACACTCGTATTGTCACCAGAGTTTTTATGTTGTCTTTTGTGTCCAAATCAATTTTTTTAGTCCTCACTGTATCATCTGTTATGTTATATAGTATTCCTCTGAGAGAAGCTATGGATCTGTTATTCTAGGAGGTAGTTTAGCAGCAGAGTGAGTTGCTGCCAAGAAGGCACTCATGTATGAGTGTGTGAACTGGGGGGGACGGGGACTGGGATGTCCAAAAGGGACACCCGTCTGTGTTCCTTCAACTGCTTCTGTTCCAGAGATGATAGAGGTCTGTAAATAAAGCAAGATTTATTTTGAATGTGCCCGTGTTCTGCATCATTAGTTTTTTCACTGTTGGGAAACTAAACTGCAAGAATCTGAACATCTGCTACCACCTGGCAGCTCAAGTGGCTCAAGGAAGGAGTGACAGCAGTTAGAAAAGGCCACCTCTAAAATAGTCTCTTTTTTCCTTTCTGCTATTTTCTTTAAGCACAGTCTTCTTAATTTACCTCAAAAATAATGAACTCAATGTTGATGTTAGTAACATATCTAGAAAACAGTCTGCAGGGCTTTAAGAAGCTGTTTAGTAACAGTAGAGGAAGAGGGGGGTATGTGACCAGAGCTTCACTCGCCGCATCACGCTGTACGAGCGTGCGGCCAGCGGGCCTGGGGGATGTATTCTGAACTGATGCCTGAGCCTGTACTTCCCCCAGCTAGATATATATTGCATGTGCAATACAAATGAGTGCTAGCTTCTCCAGACTTAGACCTCCTTGGTCATGATTGTTTTATACTCTTCCTCACAGGTGAAATCTGTGCTTTTAAAATCCACGGACAAGAAATGCCCTTCGAAGCTGTTGTGCTGAACAAAACATCTGGAGAAGGTCGCCTTCAAGCAAAAAGTCCCATTGACTGTGAGCTGCAGAAGGAATATACCTTTATCATCCAGGCCTATGACTGTGGATCAGGATCCAGTGGAACAAACTGGAAGAAATCTCACAAGTGGGTGAAAATTGAGAGAAATTTTTTTCCCTTTGGTATACGTTTGCTGTACGGTACAAATCAAATCAAAGGGCTCCTTTTTATGTTGTAGTCAGGTAGAAAGCAAATAAATCCAAGATGACCCATTGTTGTAATAGTCCATCCACTTTTTATACCTTTTAGAAAACATTTTTTTGTCTCCTGCAATTTCACCTCTTCTGCAGCAGTTCCAGTTGAAGCTTCTGGTAGCATCCCTGTTCAAGTGGAGAAATGCGTTTCAGTTTGGGTTTATTTTTACACTGACTAAACACATCACCCAGGACAAGGAAGCTAGATTTTAACTGATACTTACAAATTCTAAATAGGTTTTCTTGCTGTTCATCTCATTTTAAATGGTAAGAAAAGAGAAATCAACCTTTTTCTTTTTTTTTTTTTTTTCAGTCTGTGCATGTATATAAACCACAGCAGTGCTGCCTTTGCAGTGTGTTTCTGACCTCAGCTTTTGCACAGCAATTCTCAGAGGAATTCAAAACCTCTGGCAGAGAGGGGTAGTGAAGGTTAGTAGGTAGCACATTGTACTGTGGAACCAATTCCCTGGGTAAGCTTCAGTGGCAGCATGCTTTTTTTCCCCTTCAATTCATGAAACCAAATGCCAGATGATTTGTCACTAAAGATGAATTTAACTCGTGTGTAGATGTATAAGTGTCGTACAAATTGTTCATTTTGCTGAAAGCCATTTAAATAAATGATTAATAGTAATCACTCTTCCTTTCGCTCATCTAGGACTCGTGACAATTAAAAATTTAATTAGCTCTATAGTGCATGCTGAACTCTTTCAGGATATTTAAAAGGAATACACATTTAGAAGGAAGCTGGCAATATCAGATAACTGTCAAATCACAGAAACAGTTTTTCCTTCGTATCATTAAATTTTTTGGTGTTTTTCCCTTACTCACTTGTTACTACAAGCTAGTACATTCCACTTGTGGAAAATTTTGTTCCAAACCTGACCATGTGAAATCTGTCCCATTGGACCAGACTTTGTTACACTTTCTCCTAGTGGTTTGGTTTGTATAATAAACCACATGCTAAGTTGGACTGTCTGGGGTCCCAACCTTTACTGCTGGCTCTGCTGTTGATCCTGAGTCCCTTCACTTCTCTGTCCTTCTGTCAAACCAGAGAGAAAATTCTTTCCGAGGAAGGCTTTTAGAGTTTGCTCATTAAACTTAGAGAAGGAGAGGCTGAGGGAGCTGGGTGTGTTTAGGTTGGAGAAGAGGAGGCTGAGGGGGGGGCCTCATTGCCCTCTACAATTACCTGAAAGGAGGCTGTAGAGA
>JANHGN010021392.1:15052-41316 GCA_024605025.1 Megaceryle maxima | reverse complement strand
GCAGCAGACACTGCCTGGGCAAACAGCTGCTCACTTCAGACAGTGCAGGGAGTTAGAAGAACTGGGCTGAGAAGTAAGATGACTGAACACAATTGGTTCTATTCTAACTCAAACCACAACAATATTATTACAGGAAAAATAGTAAGTCATATTAAGTTTTCCTTATGCAGCAATTTTTGACCTTGGTGGCCCTGTCTGTCAGCTTCCTTCATTTTCCAGTCAAGTTGTCACCAAGGAAAAGCTCAGAACTTGACACTGAGTTAGGGAGAGGTGACTGGGCTGCATTAAAAATATGTTGAAGATCCTCCCTGTCATTCTCTGCTTGCCTCAGACAATACAAAATAGCAGCTTTGTCTTTCAAGTACTTCAGCAGCCTCACAGCAGTATCACTTTGTAGATGAGTCCTTGTTATTGATATTCATGTGCACAATCTTGTGCACGAGTTCAAAATGGAAATTCCTGTGCTCACAGAACTTGTTCCCCCACAACAAGCACCCTGTGTGTGTGTCCATCAATGCTCTGATTTATCTTTCCTAACAGAAGCATTTAATCCACACTGTATGTAGGTTGAGAATACTCTTTGGAAGTTAAATTTGATTTTTGGCCAAATTGGAAACTGAAAGCATGCATGGAGCTGCTGTTTCCTCTAAGCAGTCGCTTGCACGTTGGGAAATTATTCATCTTTATTTGTGCAGTTCTTGCACAATGCACAGCTGAGCATCAAAAGATAATAACCTGCTAGCATCAATAAATTGTAAATGACATTGGAGGAAAAAAAAGAAATCTTGTTCTAATACATTGGAAGGCAAGTATGCAATATAGGAGCTATAATCATAATGAGCATGTTTGTGTTGAAGTAAAAGAGGTCAGCTGGCTCAGTAATCTTCTGCCAGCCAAACTGCACAAAGGATTTTTTAGAGGAAGTGGGTGTTTGGAGGTAGGTGTTGGCGTGCAGTTCCCTAGAAGCTTTTCCTCTCTATGGATTTTTTTCTAATGGTGAGGTTTCCCATGTTGTTGTAACAGGAAGTTATCCCATGTTTCTGTTTGAAACCACTAATTTTCCAGAGCTCCACACGACATGCCAGTATGGGGCTGGTTACTCACCCGAGTCGCAGGGGGTTTCATAACTTCACCCCAGGTTTGTGACAGATATCATGGATAAATAACACACTGAGGTTAGCATGATACAGAGCAGGCATTTCTACTGCCTATGCCTTTTTAGCTCCTACCACACAGTGCAGCTGGCTCATGGGCTTCTTGCAGTCAGAAGAGTGATCAAACGCATGTCAAGTGTCAGGAATCCTTGGTTACATCTTTGTCCTCCTATGTCTGGGACCTGCTTTGCAGCAAAGGCAATGAGAAAATCATTGATTTAAACAAGAGTTTAAAGCCCACAGTGAATAATTGGTAGAAGGTTGTAATAGTTGCAGTTTCCTGGTCGTGAATTCAATTAATATTTTTTGATCTATTTGTTCACTAAAAGCAGAGTGCTGCCACAATCAACAGTAATTGCAGTCTAATTTGCAATTTTTTAAGATAATGGTAATTGCTTAAACCCACTGGGATTAGAGACAGAGTTAAAATAGATGGTTGCACTTTTATTTTGTGACTGAAATAAGTTACTTCGTTCCAAAACATTTCACTGCTGAGAATGTCTCTCTATGCCAGATGACAGAAGAGCTTTCTCTGATGGAAATTTTTTTGGTATTGTGCCTGTTTTTTTTTTACCTATAGGATTATTAAAATAGATGTATGAGAAGCCTGGGACAGTCTTAATACTGTGCTAATTAGGATTTTCTTTATAGGTTTTTTTTTTTTACCCATTGTGAAAAACAAATCCAGGCTCTTGTGTCTTCTGCAAATTATGATTTTCTTCTGCTTTTCAGTGATGTAAGCATGGGATTTCATTGCCCAGAAAGAGCATTTAACCACAAGCTTAGAATCAAATCTGAATACTGCAGAGGACCCCAAGAAGCTGTGTGAGGGAACTCTGGCCATTATCAGTGGATCTTTGTCACCACCAACCTGTGAAACAAACCACAAACACAGGCCTATGAAAGATGAGCATGCTCTTCCACCAGCTTTTTCCTTTTGGCAAATCCTTTGTCTTTTTTAGGCAAAACTTGTTTCTTGTACCCAGATTAATCCGGAGAGCATTTTGTGGTCTTGTAAAATGTTATTAATTCTTTATGATGTTATTAATTGTTTATGGGTGAGATGTAAATAGAAACTCTCAGTCTGTGGTCTCTCAAACTTTAATTAGTTTGTATTTATAGTACTTCCCTTCTCTGTCAACTTTTTAATTGTATCGATTAAATTGTAAAATAACAAAGAAACGATAAAGCATCAGATGTAACAGAAAAACAGAATAATTGAGGAATCAGTAAACTATTGAGTAACATCTTCAATATATCCAAATGACCTCTCAGAACACCTAAGAGTCAGAATCTTTGTAGTCCAAATCTTAAAAGACCTTAAAGAAATACAAATCTTGGAAGACAGATTTAATGAAATGCAAACATGTTGTAATGATTTATAAACTTTAGAGGACAGTTTATGTGCCACACAAATTCTAGCAGCCTGCTGATACAGATTCAGACAATATGGACTTCTCAAGATTTATCTCTGCTGATCATGCACTAAAATCATACCAACAAGAACCAAATATAAAGATCCATGTAAGAAATAATATAATGTACAAAGAACAACTGAGCAGGTATTAAATAATTAAGTATACAGTGGCAGTCCTTCCATTAATTCCTCTTAGGCAGGTAGTAATCAAGGAACTCAAGAGAGCAAAATGGGGAAATTGAATTGTTTTGCCAATTACTAACTCAAAAATAATGAAGCAGTTGACATATTACTGCAGTTGCTTTTGTGATGGGAAGAGCTATCTACATGGCAGACTTGAAAACGCCTGGAAAGGTGACGTGCATGAGAGAGAGAAACAAGAAAGCTGTAGGACTCACTAGGGTTTCCATATTTGCCTTTGGCAGGTCTTTCTGCTTCTCCATTTCAGACACAAAATTAGTGGTAGGGTTTGTCCCCCTTGCTTAGAAAAGGAGGGGTAAGCACTCAAAGTCAACAGAAAATGGGGTGCTGGGCCTGCTTTGTAGCTGCAGATGTAAGGGTCTATTTAAACCTGAGAAGTTTTGCATCACTTTCAGTTAAACTACTAAAGTTGGCATTTCAGTACAAATGGACAAAAGTAAAATGCTGAATTTGTCCATTTTAAAAAAAAAAAGTATATTCTGCACTCTGATTTTCTAGTCTGGCAAAAGTACTCCAAGAAAGAGCTTTCCATTTCCTTGTGGAAGTTGTTATGTCTTTGTTCCTGAAACAAGTGATCTGCTGTCTTTACGTACGTGTCCAGTTCAGCAGATAACCTCTGTTGTTGCTGAGTTATTTTCCACGTGCTCTAACACAGAAGGTGATTCTGGGGGTCTTCCTATTTATAAAAGCCCAGTAAGAGGTGTTGGAAGGCTAGAATTCTCTCACACCTACAGGGTAATAGCTTTAGGGGAAAAAGGAAGATACTTAGTCTGGGGAGATGTTTAGCAGTGGATCTCAGGAACGTGGCTGCCGTGTCAAAGCGGTGTATTCTGGGAAGGTGTGTGTTGCACCTACTCATACTTTACATTTCAAGATGTAACTGCTAGTTAGTCTGACAGTCTTACTTAAGTGTTGTTGAGCAGATGTTTTCTAGCACAGACTTGCCCATATTATATCCCTAGCATCTTATATTTGCCTAAGAACTTTATTTCTCTGCTGGATTGAAAGAAAATACTGCCCTGCCTGTGGTTGTCCCATGTGCTTCAAAGAGCTTTCTGGTCACAAAGGACTTGATTAACCAGGCCCCAAATGTTACAGTCTGTGTATGTTCAGCTAAGAAGTAATTTCTGAATGTTCTCTTATTGAATCTATAGGTAACATCAGAAACACTGAGAAACTGAACTATGATAAACAGCACCAGTATGAGATCATGGTCACAGCTTTTGACTGTGGGCAAAAACATGCAACAGAAAATGCCTTAGTACGAGTTAATGTCAAACCAGTGTGCAAACCAGGCTGGCAAGGTAAGGTTTAATTGTTTCTATATTTTTGTTTGTTTGTTTAAAGCTCTTTTCTTTGGTGTTTTTCTTCCACCTCACAGTAAGGAAACCAGGGTGCTTATTACAGTGGTATAGAAAACTGTTGCTGTTTCTTAAGCTTACCTCATTCCAAGCCTGTTAAAAAGTGCATAAGAGTCCCATACTTGTTTGTTTGCCATGGTTCTTTACTGGTCAGAAGAAAGAACAGATTAAGAAGAAAAAAATAAAGCAAAGACCAATTTATATTCTAATAAGCTATTTTATGATTCAGTCTAAATATACTGCAGCATTGAAAAAATGCTTCTGATTTGTATTTCCCCTACTGCTCCTTTGAATAAAACTTTTGAAGCCACCATGACAAGGTTGTTTTCCCATGTGAGCCAGAGTTCTTCAGATTCTCTTGTTCCAGGTACAGAATTGGCTTTCACGTGCGTGCCTGAGTCAAGGTGCAGGAGTGAAAGGCATTTTTTAATACGATTACTGCCTTCATATTGAGACATTTCAGCAGGAATTGATTTTCTGAAAAGATTGTCAGGATCTATGGTCTACTCTGTCTTAAATGGAGAAAAATCCAGATGGCAATGTACTAGAAAAATAAGTATGCCACAAATTCTAAGTAGTTAAGATGAAAACGAGGGCTGGATTATGGACAAACCAACTGAATGTAACCACATTCTGCAGATGTCATTCAGGACTAAGCTGACACAGTTGTAGTTTTTGAAGAGAACTATAGAGAAGGAGGAAAAAACCAGATTGACTGTGGTGCTTGAAGGTACATTTGCAGATTGACATTTAGAAGGAAAATGCTTTTCTTTGTAAAATGAGAAGCCCTGGTCTAGAGGACTACGTATTGAAGTGTGTGCATTGTCATGATTCCATTTTCACAGTCTTCACTTAAAACAGAACCACATTGTACCAGGGGTGTACTAGTGCCTCACCCACCCAAGTATTCTGAAGATCGTTTTTATTGGAAAAAAAAGTAGAATAGTTATGAACTATTTCCACATTTTCTGCTCTTTCTGTTCACAACTGGTTTATTCTATAAAACCAGTATGGTCTCATTACACTGTAGAAATGTTCCATTTCCGTTTTGTGGAGTCATCTCAAATGAAATATTGCCAAAGTAGCTTGGAATTTATATTAAAATGAGTGCAATCATCGATTTTTTTTTTTTAATTTCCATATTATTTCCATTTAGGTAATGGTGTGTTTAGATTATCCAATCTTGTCATACTTAGTTCAAGAATAAATTATAGGACAGATGGTCATTGCTGGTCACATCAGGTGGGTATAGACACCAGGTAGCCAATAACAGCAATAGAAACCTCAAGGTTTGTTTCATTTTTTTGGATGCTTAGATTATTTGAAGTGTTTCAAAGTATTTTAGTTTTTAATGAAAAGCTGGAATTCAGCTATTGTTGCTTTATGCATGCAAAATTTATTTTCTTTCCTTGTAGAAGTCAGAGCTGTGTGCAGCTGATGGTTTGATCAACACTTGGTATTTAATAGGAGAGGCTGCCAGCTCATTTTCAGTGTGATGGTGATTAAATGGAGAAAGCAGCATATATAAAGCAACAACTTAATGAAATACGTAAGAAAGTTTAAAACAGCTTGTGTAAAACATATCAGATAGGAAAGGATGTGCTTTGACATGGGCTTTCACTTGGGCTTTTTGTTTATTTCTGTGGCAGTTTGGCACAAATATTCTTCCTTTTGATCCGATAAAGTCTGATGATGTGTCCCTGTCATAGGCAAGGGAAAAATAGGAAATAACTCAGTATGTTCTGCTCTAGCATATTCTGTGCCATCCGTGTGGAATTGTACCCATCCATCTGTCAAACAGGTGACTGCTCCATTTCATTGTCACATCTCCAGGTCAAATGGCACAAAGAGCGAGCGGATAATGTTTGCCTACTCGGGGTATAAGGTCTTTAGCTAATTGATTGGGTAGATATGGCTCTCTTTTGGTAACTACGTTCTCACTCACTAAGTCATTAATTACAGTTTGAAAATGAGTGCAACATGATACTTCCAGAAATGTCTCCATTTCTCTTGGGGCGAAATCTGGAGACTGGGAACAGAGGCTACTTAGAGTGTTCTTGCTTCCCTGGGTCTGTCACTCCGTGACCTCCTCACAAAGGGCCAGCCAGCAAGTATGCTTCATCTTCTTTGAAATAATGCCATATTTCAAAAAAATCAGATGACTACAGGAGGTACAATAATGTTTTTGTTGACAGAAAAGAATAATCTGAGCCTTTGATTATAATATAGGAGTTTCCAAAAATATGATGTCTGATTTTTTTTCCTGTTTTTCATTGTTAACCTTCAACAAATATTTGGAATTTCAAGCTACAGCATTGGCAGTTAGTTCTTAAAAATTACTGGCTTTAGTCATCTGAAACATTGTGCAGTTGTCTGTGACTATTAGGACTAGTTTGTGAATAATTGTTCAAAATCCTGCAGACGTGGTTTCAGGACATGATTTAGTGATCATGATAATGTTGGGTTGACAGTTTGACTTGATCTTAGAGGTCTTTTCCAACCTTAATGATTCTGTGATTCTATGAATAGCAGTCATTCCATTGTAGCAGTCTAATGCAAATTCAGCGTTAAAAACTTCAATAAACAATAATAAACAATATTCCCTTGGGTTAATAGCATTTAAGTCTTCCTTAAATCAAGGAACTGCTTCCCTACTCTTTGAAGATGGCCATTAACATACAATCAGCAAGTATTCCCACACAGGCATCTTCAGCAAACATCTTCTTCTGCTCTATTGAGAGGCTACGTTAGAAACAAACTTGACCCAAATGGACACCAAAACGTTTTGAGCAGACCCCTCTGAACTTCTGTTAGAACCCTAAGTAAGCTAAAAACAGAAATCAATGAACTGAATTAATTCCTAATCAGGAATCCTTTAAAAAATTTTATTGAAAATCTCATTGGTGAGTTTTGAAGTGACTTTCACAGCTATGCTATTTAGCTGTGCTAAATTCTCTTTGTGCTATAGGTGTCTTAATTTTCATGATTTGGAAACAATGGAACGATCACCTACTGCCAGATATGTAAAGAGAATACATTATCAAGAAAAGCTAGGTTCTAATATTTCTGATACCATAATAGGTAGATTTGCAGTTGAAGTTATTTTTATATTTCAGTTTCTATTTCTTTTTAACCACTATTAGTGGGTTTCCATATTCAGAAAAACCCTGCTAGCTTCAGCACATTCTCTGGGGTTCAGTCTGTTTAAGTTCCAGAAATCAGAGTACATTTTTCCCCTATAGATTCACTTCCAGTGTGGTTCTTTTCACTACAGTAGTTTCAATGTCACCAGTATTGATTTCTATAACGTTAGTTCTGCCTTATTTAAAGCAAGGTAGATAACTCCTGGCACCACAGTATTAAATATCTGTCTAGGAGTTTCCATAAAAAAAAATAAACATCTATGAGTCCAAAATTTACACCATGTTTTCTGTAGCTCATTTTATGATAGGTTAATTCTGTCTCTTCTTGTTTCTGCCACTTTTAGGAACACTTTTCATAAAACTGAATTTGCTGTCCCCCCCCTAGTGGGATAGCAAATGGAAATAAAATATAAAGCAGTGTGCTGAAAGATGCAAGATAGCAGAAAGTGAAAACAATTACTTCTGGACTCAGTTCTCTGGTGAATAATGTACTACATGGGGGGAATAAAGAGGAGTTCAGAGGCAAAAAATGAAGGGCAAAATGATGTCCCCCCAAAACTTAAACTATGTTTTGAGGCTGTCAGAAGTCTGCTCAACTATTGAAAGCTAATCCAAATGCCAGGTTGTTCCCTGAAATGCAGTTGATTTCAGCCAGGAAGCAGATACTAGGGCATGAGCCAAAAAAGCTCCATCTCAACCAATCAGCTGAATAACTCAAAGTATCAGAGGGCTCTGCCTTTTCTGAAACAAACAGGGAAGGTTTAATGTGTTTCTGGGGAGATAGATATGTAGCAAAGACAACAGCCCCAAAATTAAGTCACATTGTCTCCTCTGACCAAAGAGGGCTTCTTTTTTTTTCTGCCAGATTTAATATGGCCCTTGCTTAAGCAATGCTCACTAACCACCAATTTGAGAGCAAATGGGGACTTGGAGTAGCAAACAGGATTTCCCAGCATGCAGCCTGCAGTGTTCTACTAATGTGAAAAGATTTCCTACACTTTTAACTCCTATGAATCCATATACTCACTTAACCTAGGTACCTGAGGTAACCTTAAAGTTCCTTAAAAATTAATCTTAAAAAAAAATGTTCTTTACAAAATTAATGACTTTCCACTTAGTGTTTGCTTAAAGATGGTTTTGAAATAAAAGATTCTCTTGTTTATCCACCTAAGAGACTGTAAAAATGTTTAATGAGTAGTTAATGTATCAAACATATTGCATATTACTTCTTTTTTAGGGCATGTAGGGCTCAGTAAGGTGACTTAGGGCTTTGCTACACCACTGTGATTCTGTGAAAAGGTCCATTCTTACCACCTCTTTCATGTTGAATACTCATTTAAAGGCCACACATAGGTCAGAGCAGCTCGCTTTTCCCACCAAAATAGAACCTTTTTTTGTTCAGAGAAGGGCAGGACCTTCTGTTTTAGTAGCAGAGTGATTTTACATCACTTCTGAGTCAACATACTTCACGGCTGCTATTTGCAGTAGATGTTGAGTGATTTTGGAATGCTATTCATGTGGGCTTTCTAGTAAACTCCAATTACAGAGGAAACCCAAACCTGTATTGGCTTTTGCACTGTCAGTGCTTTTAACAAGGAGCAATTTGATTACTAAAGCAATTGGGTATTTGGAGGAGGGCGGCCAAGTACAGCAACCTTGCTTATGAAAATAATACTCTTAGTCTTCAGGGACAATTTTAAAGGCCCAAATATTTTCTGCAATAAATATAAATCAATTTCTGTTCTTCCTGTGCACATGCCTAGCAGCTTAGAATGCAACGCTTGTGTTTCCTTAGTTGTGTTTACTCCTATTTTAAAAAATGAGACTTATTGCAAAGCAGGGAGCTTTTATGGCAGTCTAGTCTAGGAGCTGCTGCACGTGCATTAGCTGTACATCCCTCCACCAAGGTAATCATCACAAAATGTTTACATTCACCTATTACCTCGAATGGCACCATTTTAGTAGAATACCCACTCTTTAAATACCCATTTCAGACGTTGGAGAATGAATTTAACTTTTGAATAGTTTTAATTTTTGAGGTCAAAGTTCATTCTTCTTTATGTACTTGTATCAGCATTGTTTTGCTTTTGTCTGACTACCAGACAAAGTAGTCTTTACCTGTTTCACTCTGGTGTTCTGTGCTGCTTCTTTCCTCAGCAAATTCTGTGTATGTATTCCAGCTAAATACATCTTTCCCAGACACTCCAGATAAGGTGTTTTCCTGTTTCTTTTCACCATAGCCTCTTACTGAAAACAGAGCGGTTTATATATTCCAAGGCTACCTTTGTGTTGCCAGTATTCTATGAACATGCTGTTACTGACTGAATGAAATCAGCACTTTTTCTATGTGTCATTTTTTAGTGATGTCTCACCAGTTTGCTGAAGCTCCTGAGCAGGAGCTGGCATTTCATATCACTACTACATGGCAGCATTTCTGAAACACCAGTTCTCAAGGTTATCTTATTCTACGCTTGGGATATCCTCTTTCTCTGTTGACTTCCAAAGGAGAATTGCCTTCCAGTTGCATCACTAGCAGCAGTAATTAGCACTGTAATTAACTCCTGTAACAGCAGATTTTACCACTCACTATCCTGCCCTAGTCCAAATTTCTGTCTCTTTTTTGTTGTTTTGGGGTTTTTCTAAACTATCAGCGTGCTGTGGAAAGCTGAGGTGTCTATGGATATCTGTTTATGCTGATGAGACCTGCATTCACATTTCTTAGCAAATCTTGGTGCCTCAGCAGGGCTTTGGACAGTGGTTTGAGTCTCCTCTTTGCTATGGAGAGGCTTCAGCTGGGTTAGAGTTTCTGATTCTCATTTCCTTAATAAATCATATTTAAGTCATCATATTTAACACACTTAAATATGCATGTGGCATCATATTTACTTGTCCTGACATTTGTATGTCACTAGCTTGTAGATTAGCTGTCAAACCTAGAAATGCTTATTAGGGTTTTTTAATTTCATTATGCCTCTAGTGGTGCTGGATGTGAAATGATCTTTCCTCCCTTAAAAAAAAAAATAACAGAACTTTAAATATTCTTCTGCAGTATCGGTTAAAAATGTTTGTATTTTTTTGTAGGCATGCATATGTATGTGTATTCTTATGGGTGTTAATTTAAATATGCATGGACACACATATATTAGGTACATATGTTAATTTAAAAATGGAGGAAATGTAATTTAATTCAAAATACCCCAAATAGTTCTGTGTGTTATTTATGGTATTTGTGTGTGTTGTTAAGCACACACAAGAAGCATGATCCTAACTGATACTTAGCTCTTGTTTCATTTCTACTGGAACAAGAGGAAATTGCCTGAAGTTGAAGCAGGGGAGGTTCAGGCTGAATATTAGGAAGAATTTCTTTACTGAAAGGGTTGCCAGGCAGTGGAACAGCCTGCCCAGGGAGCTGGTGGAGTCACCATCTTTGGAGGTGTTGAAAAGCCAGGCAGATGTTGTGCTTAGGGACAGGGTTTAGTGGTTTTGATAGGGCTGGGAATAAGGTTGGACTTGATGATCTTGAAGGTCTCTTCCAGCCAAAACTATTCTATAATTAATTTTTTGGCATAATTTCTAGCAAACTTCCCTAGCACAACCCGTGTCTGCCAGCTGGGGTGGGAGTTGTGGCCAAGAGAAAAAACTTTTATTTTCTTTCATCAGTGACTGCTTGATAATTTAAAACTTAGCAAATTGTTTTCAGAAAATTATATTCTGGGCAGCAGACAGTGACATTGATGGATCTGCAAGTAGCTCTCTGGTGATTGATTGGTGGCCAGTTAGCAAGGGGTCATCTTACCAAGTGCACTCCTTTGAAAAATGATCCATTTTACAAATGGGGACCTGCTTAGGCAACCTGAACAGACCTGGTGATTTTAAGTAGTTCAGGATCCTTAGAAAACCAAAGGTATTTAAGAAAGAGCCAGGCATGTGTGCACTACCAGCCTTTTTTTTTCTAACTTTCTTTCTGAGATGACAAGGCACAGCAGATGATCCATTTTAACATTAATGATGCACTTAAAAGAATAATGTTAACTCAGACTTGTTCACCTGTACTGTGTCAAGAAACAGCATTCAGAATTTCTTGAAAGGTCTATTACAAGGAGGAATTTTCCTTTTTTACAAGTAAAAATTTTCCTTTTTCAGCTATTTTGAGGAGGGTTAATCAGGAAACGGGGCAGAACAGATAAGGTGATTGCTTTGTGTGTCTTGGGGTTTTGTGTTTGCTTTGGGTTTTTTCAAATGGGAAATTAAAATTACTTTGAAATGTTGGGGGGGGGTGTTTTTGTTGTCATTTTGTGGTTATTTTTTTAGACTGGTACAATTTAGAAGTCCATAAATATAGAGAGAATGATGCCTATTTAGGCAGCAACTGTTACTCTGTGTCTGTTCTGCTAAAAAAATCCTTCAGCTCCAGTTCAAGTACCAAAGTGTGTACATTTTGGAAACGTCTCATGGCCACTGATCTTTTGCACGTGGGGAATGCCCAACAGTACAGCAGGTATTTACAGAGGTGGCTGCAGCAGGTGATATCCTGGCAATGTGCACTTTCCAGTAAATTCATGGTGTTGAAAGAAAATTGTACTTTTGTGAGGACAGTGCAGTGATCTTCCAAACATCATCGTACAGTATCTAGAGCAGTCCGACTGCTGCTTTTAAGATACAAAGACTTCCCTAAATTGTGAAAGTAAGTGTACTTTTGGCAAACCACCAAGCCATCTCTGATTTTGTTTGAAGTGCTTTGTGTATACTGATATTTTTATTTGTTATAGATGGGTTCAGATTTTTGAATTAATATAGGAAAATGTTCAGTAGAAAAAAATACTGCAGCAAAGCTGTGAAGTGTCTAAGTTAAAAACCAAACCAAGAACTTGAGTAACCACTAGCTAAGTATCCAGCCTACATTGATAGAAGAGATGTGAAGAAGCTGAAAAGGAAGGAGAAGATCTACCAGGTACACTGCTCTGGGAACCTTATATTCCATCTGTTCTGTAGAGATGTTGCAAAGTTACGTACTAATACCAGTACATACATTTTATCTTGCGTTTAGCTGCCAGGATGCACGTCTTCGACCCAATGTGAGATAAGGTTTGCATTTCACTGGCATAATAGTAGTTGTGTTTCAATTGCCTTTAACTACTTTGACATCACTTAAATGTCATGAGGTGGAATCAAGGTTCATGGCCACAGAGATCCAGAAGGAGACCAGGAATCAGGCTGTGCTTCCTCCGCATGCATGAGTGCCGTATTCCTTCAACGGAAAGTCCAGTTAAATCATTCTTAGTGTTGTCAAGCATTTGAAGTTAATTAAAATATAATAAATGAATCACAAGGAGAGTCAAGTACAACACTGTTAAGTGTAAAGATTGAGGAAAGTCTTTACATTGTGCTTTTGTTAAAATTTATTTGGAGCTTTGAGATTTACTTTTTAAGGCTCAAGCTGTCACTGAAGTTTGATCCAGTTTGAGCTTGGCATAGTTTGAGTGCCTCAGAGATCGAGATCCAAGTTTTCATAGTTGTTTTATAATTCAGATGAAATCTGAACCACAAATTTGACGTTGTGATATTTACACTCTAATGTTGTTATGCTGTATGTATAACCAGCTGAGGTTCTTTTATGTTGTCTTGAGGAGCTTTATACCACAAGTGGCAAGTAAAAGCCTGTTGAATTAAAAGATCTAAACAAGGACAGTCTTCTGCAGGACTAAACAGGGCTAGTTGTTTTCAAACTACTCCCATGGGATTAGTCTTCCCCTCCTTCTGGTGCTTACTGCTCTAAGTCTGCACTGTACTGTGGTGTTGTGGCACGACAGGAACCAGGTTGGTTGAGTTTAGCTAATCTAATGCAAGCTGCCATTTCGGATGGGATTGCATCTTCTGACTGTTTGCATAACCCTAGACACGAGTCACATTTTAAGTTCCAGCTTTTAAATATCTGAAATTCAGAGGCTTTTGTAGACTCAGGTTACATAAGACTCTTCCTCGGGGTCGGTTCTAGAGGAGTTGAAGAAGTGCCACCACAGTCCTGAGGGAAAGGTGCTGATCTTTTAAATGTGTCCAATACCAGATGTCATTGTGGGAGAAGGAAAACTAACGATGTTCACCGCATTCAAAGTGAAATGAGAGAGTTGTGTTTTTCTCATAGTAAACTCTTCACACTACCACTACTTCTTGTTGCTTGTTCTAACTCTGTGCACTTTACTGGTGGTGAGATACAGAGGGTGCTGGCCTCAGCTCCAACACCTCTGGGATGCTGAAATGTCCTGGGCACGAGTATTATATAAACAAAGCAGTTGATTTATATCAGAGGTTTTGCTGCCTTTTAGAACTGTCCTGCTGTCCCAGGAGAGTTTTGTACCCCAGCGTTGCCTCGTGCCTGCCTGGGAATGCCTTCTGCACGGACAGGCACTCCTTGGCAGGCTTCCTAAACCTTGGCTAAGTCAGTGGAAGAAGTGCTAGTGGGATTTAGGATGGGGATTGGTCTCTGATGCTGCAGGGGGCCGAGGTACAAAGATACTAGTTGATGTTTTACAATTTAGAGCTAAGATAAATGCAAGTGATTTAGAACATTCAGGGTTTATCATCTCTGGGTACAAATTACAACTTCTACCAAGTTGAAAGGCAATCCTGTGAAATGGAACACCTCTTCCAGTTCATGTGGCAGAAACAGAGGTGTTCCATTATTCTTCCTTGTGAGTAATGGCACTTTATATAGCAGGGTTTTTATAAGACATTCTTCATATAACTGGAGGTGAGTGTGCAGTTGCAGATAGGTTACACTTAATAATTCAGCCACCTCTCACGTGCACTGATGAATATCTTGTATGAGCGCTGGTTAATTTGATGTAGCTGAGAAAAGAAAATGTGGCTTAAAGCTGCTGAGATAGTCAGAAATGTTTTAGATACACACGAGAGTTTTTATTTTTCCTTTTGTGTAGAGGAATAGAATGTTTCAGCTGGACTATAAAAACTGTAAAGACTCTAAAGATCAATAATTCATGTATTACTAGCTGGAATACAAACCAGCAAATTATTTTATTTTTACCTTAAGTATCTGAAAGAATTTGCTGCTATTGTTCAATTGGAAAAATGTTAACCTCGAGTTTCTGGAATGGAGAGGGAACAGCAATCTGTTATTGTAATGGTGTACCTTCTATGATACTTGAAATTCTAAGGGAACTGTTCAAGTTGACAGTTGCAGACAAATTAAGCAATACTGCAGATCAAATCTAGCTTAATAGGGAATGAATGGGCTGAATATTATTCCCTGAAAATGACTACTGAAATAGCAACTCAGCTGATGTGTGCACAGGCAATAAAGTAGTCATAACTGTCTTTTAGTCCTGAAGATTTTAGTAAAAACAGATACTGAAGATATTTTCAGAATGGTCCACGAAGTCTCAGATTCCTCTTGAGAACAAAATGCTACGTGATTTCCATTTGGATTAAAAGTAACAAAGAAAATCTAGGGCTTTGGATCCGCAGATCAGTGAGTGTCAGCATCCTATCCCCTTTGTCTGGACTCCAGACTGATGATTGCGCTGCATTTCAAATGTTTTGCACAGATTTCCAGATTTTCTGGTAAATTTTTAATCCAGTTTAAGGTGAGGGGAGCGAGCATCTTTTTTTAAAGCTTTCTGAAAATGAGGTCTGTTGAAAAACACCACATTCCTTCACCTGCTAAATATTTATATATGTATATATTTTAGTACTTTCTGTTGATATTTAGAAAATATCTTTGCCCATTTGCTTTAAGAGATTCCATTGACTTCCAGGGCTTAGAATCTTTCCATTCATTAAGTCCTCTTCTACCTAGGATCAAAAACAGTCAGAGAAACTTCAGCTGTGTGTGCAAGAGACTTCTCTGGACAAACGTTGCAAGATGCACAGCTGTACATGTGAGGTGGCAGAGCTGAATAGTGTTAGGACTTCAAAAGAATGAACTTTATATATTCCCCTATTAATGTGGCAGTTCTATTTATGTTGCATGGTACCTTGGCTGGAGTTGGCTAAAATGTATGAGAAAGTTGTTAATCTGTTAGAGCAATGAGGAGGGCCACAAAAATGACCAAAGGGCTGGACACCCTCTCCTATGAGGCCAAGCTGAGAGAGTGGCTGCTGTTCAGCCTGGAGAAGAGGAGGCTCCAGGGAGACCTTATTGCTGCCTTTCAGTGCTTGAAGGGAGCTTTGAAGAAAGACAGAGAGAATTTTTTTACTGAGGCCTGTAGTGACAGGACAAGAGGTAACAAATTCAAACCAATAGAGGGAGATTTAGACTGGATAGAAGGAAGAAATTCTTTAAGGATGGTGAGAGCCTGGCCCAGGCTGCCCAGAGAGGTGGTGGCTGCCCCATCCCTGGCACCATCCCAGGTGAGGTTGGCCAGGGCTCTGAGCACCCTGCTCTGGTTGCAGATGGCCCTGCTCCCTGCAGGAAGGTTGGACACGATGAGCTTTAAGAGTCACTTGCAATTCAAACCATTCTGTGAAAATGGGTACTGTAAGGATAGCTGAAATACATGTTTTTAATTAATGCTGCTTGTTTGGGTTTTCTCTGAAGCAGGTTGCAAACATCATAATTAATTGGATTTGAAAAATTAAATGCTTCAGTTGAGAGGCACAGTGGTGTGTATGGCATGGCCAGGTGGCTGCCTAAGGCAGGTTATTGCTTAAATGTTGTGGGCTGTGAGATATCTGCATGAGCAAAAGCAGAGATTAGTCAGATCTGGCTGAAAGTGGGAGCAGACCTTTCAGCTGTAACCTCCTCTCATTAATACTGCACAAAATTAGTAAGGCGTTTGAAGGCAAGAAGTGGCACTATGCATGTGTTATGGTAGCTTTAGGTCACAGTCCAGTGAGACTGGTGTATATAGCCTGGTATTTGGAGATACTTGTTCTGGATGACAAACCTATGAAATCTGGCCCAATTCAGTGCAGCAGACAGCCTCAGCCCTGTACAGCTGGCTCGTCTGTCCCGGGAACGTGGACAGTGGAGATCCCACTGACACCAGTTAGCACTTAGTGTCACGATATGGGTGTACCCTGTGTTTTTATGACTTTAACAGCAGTAGTATTACTTAATTGAGCCTGACACTCTTCTACAGAGAGCCAAAATCTAATTTCTTTAGGACAATAACGATGCCAAGTTCAGAAACTTTGCATTTTGTATTTGACAGTGACCTTTAAGAACAAGAAGTCATTTAAAATTATATAACCCTCTTCCCCTTTTTTAATCACTTTTGGACCTTTTATTGTTGTTTTCTTCTGGTTTGGTTTTTTTTCCAGGTTGGAACAAACGGATTGAATACAAGCCTGGTTCTGGCAGCATACCTTTGTTCCCCAGCATTCATCTGGAAACATGTGATGGCCCCGTTTCCTCAATACATACCACCATTGAATTACAGACCAATTACATTGGAAAGGGCTGTGACCGGGAAACGTACTCGGAAAAATCCCTGCAGAAATTATGTGGTATGGATATAGCTTTCAGCTGATAATAGTAATAATATTTTTCCAGTTCAGGTGCCAACTCCATGCTCTGTAAGCATGCAACGTGGGAATTTAGCTCACTTGGTTCATTTTGTGTTCTGGCAATGGAAATGGAGGGAGTGGTGATATTTGGCTGGTGTTTCATTCTTCTTTTCCCTGTTTTACTTTATTTTTTTTTCCTCTCTCCTGCTCCCCTTCTCTAGTTTTTCTACCTCTTTCTCACTCTTTCTTCCCTCTGCTACTGATACCGGTGTGACAGTGTAGTGACTTTTCAGGGATAGATTTGCCATTGTAGGAAGACCATAGAATTTGATGAGGATTGAATCTTCATCTTGTGTTTTGGTCTTCCTGACTCAGGTCTCTGTTCTGCTCCCAAGTCAAAATAAACAAACAAAAAAAAAACCAAAGCAAAAAAACTCAACCAACCAACGACAACAACAACAAAACAAAAAAACCCCAACAACGAAAAACCCAAACAAACAAAAACAAAACAAAACTTGAGTAAAAATTATTTAAGAAACATGAATTTCAGAAAAGAGGTATCCTGGTGGAAAAAGTTTTCCTAGGTTTTTTTTTCTTCCCTTTTCCCACTTTTTGTTAACTTGGTCTACAAGTTAATACAAATCAATTTTGAAAGGTAGATTAAAATACTTAAGGCTACTGCTATATATTTTTGTGACCTGAAGATTATGTGTATGGCAAAGCAGTGGCCACCCATTAAGCCATTTATCTTTTGCCTTTAGAGATCTTCTGTCTCTCTTCCTCCTTTAAAATCCTGTCTTCTTAGAGTCCTCATCTAAAGCCCTGATGTGTGAACACTGATTCTTCTCTTATCCAAAGTATCCCTTTACCTGGCTCCTGTCTGAGCTACAGTAGCAAATGTAAACTTTTTTTTTTTTCCATTTAAATGAATGGATTTTGGGTCGGGGTGCTCTGGTGCATGGCTTACATGTACCTTGATAACACAACAGTGTTGCAGATATCTTAAGATCAGTAGGCTAACCTTTAAGGAATAATTTTGTAAATGTTTTCAGCCAGTGTTACTAAAATATTAACAACTATTAAGCCAAGTCCCAGGGAAAAATAGTTTGCAGTTATGATTACCAATTACCCGTGCAGATTTGGGTGGAGGTGAGTGGGAGTGGTACCAGCCTCATAAAATCTGAATATTTTCAACCTGAAAATGACTTTTTTGAGATTACAGAAATAACCATCATTTTAATCCTGTATCTTTATCCAATCGACTGGCGTCCTAGAAATGCAGGAGGAAAGCCATCTGCCATCAGTATGCATCTTCATCGTGTCAATGGCATTCAAACTGAGAGGTTAAGCAAGGCTATGTGATCTACCAGGGCCTTGATTTCATAAAATACTAGTAATTTACTAAGAATAAATATGTTGTAGCTAAAGCCACATACTTTTGCCTCCTCTAAGATGTTGTGTTCACAGCAAAAGGGATGTTTCTTTACACCCCTTAGAAACCTGCTGCAAATGGCCCAATTATTCAGAGCAGATGACTACGTACGAGATCTAAGCCACCACACAATTACATTGGCATCAAATACTAATCCAACTATATCCAACAATATTATCACTTCAAGTGTAGGAGCAAACGTAGCTACCTTCTCCTGGTGTAAAATTTCTTAGCTGAGGAAGGCTGTGCAAAGTCTGAGGGGTTCAGTTTGCAGAGTGTGGCTTGACTACCCAACCTGCTGACACTGAAGCAGTAGGAAAGAGAATTTCAAAGTATTTCTCTTTTTCTTCTGAATAAATTAGGTGTTTCCCAATATTAGTCCAGTCTTAAATTCCTTGTCTGTGCCATGTGTAGACCTAAGCTGGTGAAAAACATTTCAGCAGGTCTGTCCCTGCCATTGCAGTTGAGACAGCCTTTGAGCAGGGGGACAGAAGTACTGCCAAGGCTCCTGCTCAACCTCCAGGGTTTACTCAGCACATCTGTGAAGGAACAGAAAGTAAAGCACTTGAGAAAACAGAATTCAAAAAGTATATATAAATGTGGGGGGAAATTTTCAGTGCTGAAAGAATGGGGGTTTTTGTCCAAAGTTCCCATATCTTCACAGAAAAGAACAGGTAGGAACTTGTAATTAGACTTTAATAAAATGGATGTAAATGACAACGAACATGACATCAGAATTACATTTGGGATGGCTTACACTTTGGTATTCTGTGTTTATTGCCAATCTTAATGTAGAAAGAACTCCTGTGAAAGCAGGTTAAATTATTTCTGCAAATCAATTTTCTCCCAGAAATGACCTTACTTTATCTTATGGTTGGATTAATAAATTCATTGAAAAGGAAGAAAACCTCGATTTTTTTTTTTTCTACCAGTGATTGCAGAGAGTGCAGAACTGAGCAACTGCAGACAAATATTCATCTGTGCCATAGAAAAATGCAAGATTGTCCCTCTGTAATTAAGGACTTAGTGTATAAATCCTATGCTCACTTCTTCATTTATCTGTTGGAAATCTAGAGAATTCAGATGCTAAGGACAGCGCATTGAAATTCATTTTTTTGTATGACTGATGGTTTAAGTCTGCTTTTCAATAACCTGGTGATTTGTACTCACTTTGACGGTCAAGGTGGGCAGTTTAAATGATTAAATTACGCTTGAGTCATTTTAAAGCCAAGAAGTTATTAGTGTTCTGCCTCAAAGCATTTTAGTAAGCATTTTTTCATCTTGTCATCCAACAATAATAAAAAATAAAGAATGTATAAAAGACACAAATTGGACTGCAAAAACATCCAGAATAAATCTCACTAAAAAAACCCTAAAACAGTTAAGGAGGCTAGAATATGGTGGAAAGATGGTTATGGTGCTGTCTTTTCCCTCTGAATGTAGACGTAAAAGAAACTAAGGGGACTGCTAATTCTCACCTATGGCAGATGGGAAACTGAAATACAGGACCAGTGAGTATCAGATTCAAGGCCATACTCCAGCAAAGAGGGTAGATCCTGCCTGCTCTCCTTCACCCTGGGTTGTATGGCTCTGCAGGAGGCTCAGAGAAAGTTGTTGCTCTGATTGAAATGACTTCACTAGGTATGGGGTGTCTCCATCCAAAACTGTGCTTAAGTGTGTTAGAAGAAAAGGGGATCAGCATTTGGAAGAGCACTGATCCAGTAGTGTGATGAGACTCTTCTGGGAACACCTGCAGATACACAGACCTGGAACAATACGAACAGGGTGTACCAGCTTGGGATGCTGGTTATTAGAACTGAAACAGGGTGATTTCTTCCAGCTAAATCTCCCAAGTGCATAATCCCATAGTTGTTCTCAGGGCAGAAGTAACACAAACAGGACAAGGTTGCAAAGTAACCCATACATCTCCATAAAACTATGGGTGAATAAAGTAGAACCTGTTGAGCTTGGTACTGATTACCCCCATGCTCATGCACAAGCCTGATCTTAAGTTGGGAAAATACCCAGTTGGGAAACCCTCAAGCATCTTGCTGAATGAGAGTTTAACAAGCAATATGAGAGACTTCCAGTTTGGAGTTTTCCCACAGATTCATTCTAGTGGAAAAAAAAAGTAGATTTTTCCACATTTGTGTAGACAGAGTGAGGGATGAAGCTGCTTCTTTGAGCCCATGATTTACCTAATAGAAGCATATGCCTATTTAAATGCACCACAGTGTGAGCAATTTCTGTTCCTTCTGTAAGGTAGGATCGTTTGGGTAGTAAAACATAACCTAAAGAGTGTGAACCAGAGTGATGGTTTGTAGTAAATTAATCCTCACAGCTTTTTCATTAGGCTCTCATCATATTATTCCTTATGTATCATTTGCAGGAGCTTCCTCAGGTGCCATTGACCTGTTACCATCTCCCAGTGCAACAACTAACTGGACAGCTGGACTTCTCATGGATAACAACGACATGATTTTTAAATTTGATGGAAAGCAAGGAGCCAAAATCCCAGATGGAATAGTCCCAAAGAATTTAACTGACCAATTCACCATCACTCTGTGGATGAAACATGGACCTAGTCCAGGATTAAGAGCAGAGAAAGAGACTATTCTCTGCAACTCTGACAAGACAGGTGAGCCTGTGTATCAAAAAACTCTTAGGCAAAGGGCATAACAAAATTAGTAGAGTGTGGCCATCTCTCTTCATTTAATTTGGTCTGAAAAAACAGTTACTGAGGTCAGGTGGTGCTACTCTAAGCAATACTGACTTCATAGCTTATTGAGGGGATTGATGTCTACCTACATTTCAAGCACTGGGTCTCTTCTTGGATAATGTCTGTGAACACATCTGTAGATTTTATAGGAATTGTTTGATAAAATAATCTGGTTCTTTTTTTTTTTTTTATGATTTAGTTTGGGGAAAAAAACAGTTCTAATTCTTGACTGAAAGAAATGAGATTAAATATTGATTTGGATTTTATTTATTAGTTGGGACATAACACTTGTGATGTATTTCAGGAAGATGCTTACCATATGTGGCTTCCTCAAAAGCCAGAATGATCCATCCTATTCAGAAAAGGAAGTTATCTGGGGGTTTTCTGTTTGGCTGGCTTTTGTCTTTCAGGTGTATATTGCATTCAAACGTGTTCACCTAAGCAAAAGTGTTGGTAATTCAGATCACTGACCTTATTGGTCCCTCCTTTCAGAGATGAACCGCCATCACTATGCCCTGTACGTGCACAACTGCCGATTAGTGTTCCTCTTGCGCAAAGACTTTGATCAAGCTGACACCTTCCGTCCTGCGGAGTTCCACTGGAAACTGGATCAGGTACCTGGGGTTTTCTCTTCTCCAGAACCCATCCTTCTTCTCATGTCCTTTAGAAATCATAGAGAACAACCCAAATCTTAGCACGACTGCTTTGGGAAATCGGAAGTCTGTTGCAATTAGCTTGCAACTTCGAAGTGTTATGACTAATTTGGATCCACATAACAAGGGATTAATGAGTTAACTTGGCTGGGTCATTTTCTATAGTCGTTTTTTTAATTGAGTCATTTTAAATAGCCAGTAGGGGGTTAGATCCTTCAGCAGTGGATAGACACATGACGTTGCGTATAGTTCCCTAAAAGTTTTCCATTTATCATTTAAAAAAATCTACTTTATCAGCACAATGGAAGTGATGGAAACCTTTTCAATAAAGAGTGTGCTGACACAGAAAGGCTTTTGTAATATATTGTAAATCTAATCCGCAGACTTTTACTTTCATCTGCTGTGCTGTATGCAATTTCTCTTTATTATGAAGAGTATATCACAAGGAAATTATTATTAAGGAGATAAGAGTTGCCTTTCATAGCTTTATTAATTCTAAGGATGAGGATCATTTGGATGAAAGGAGGCAGACTTCAGCAAAGTAGTATTTTCTGAAAGCAAGTTTCTTCATGTCTTTGAGACCAAACTCTGATGTTTAAGATGTAGATACAGGAATGGTTACTTTCCTATTCACCTTCAAAATGCATATAAAAAGATTATCTCTGCCGTGATTATCAGGTGAATGTGGTAAGAAACCATGTGATGATCACAGCACTTGCTTTTAATTTCCATTAACCAGTTTGGAATCAGTTTCTGCTGTACTTGATATGAAATCTTCGTGTCTAGAAAGGGGTAAATTTACATTAAATCATATCAAAGATTATGAGTCTCGAGTAGTTGATATCACCTCAGATAATGCTGTTCTGACTGCTGAAGATGGATTTGTATTTCTAAACTGTCTAGGAAGCATCTAAATTAATGATATTACAAAGTTTTTATATTTTGACTTCGAAAGTTGAGTGCAATCAGCTTCTCTTCTATATCCTTACTATGAGAAAGGACCAATGTCCTCTCTCAATAAATGAAATTTGTGTGTAACTTCTTTAAGGTACCCATGACAAAATACTGGAAAATATACTGTCAAAGATCATTTTCCATTGATGGGGAATCTGCTTATCTCAGAAATCTGCTTCTGGGTGGTCTGTTGATTTGGGAAATGTGTATGAATTTGAGGGTGCATTGTTCCAAAACAACATGCTAAGAGTCTGTGTAATTAGTTAAGTAGAAGTGCTGGGTTTTTTTCCTCTAACAAGGGATAAAAACCACCTTGGGCAAGTTCACTGATTTTGTCTGAAGTTAATAAACCTAGAGGAGTTGCACCAGCTGACAACTTCTCACATCTTCACCTGATGTTTAAGTAGAATCCTAAATATCTGGTGACAGGAGCTCATTGTTTGTGATGTAATTCCTAGAGGAACCCAAAGATTTCAACTAGGGAGTGCTTGGAGATATTTTGAGATTCAATCAACTGTTGTGTGAGTTGCATTTCTAGAGAGAAGTTATTTTGTTGAAGCCACCTCAGCAAGAGCATATAGTAAAGGCAGTCCAAAATCACATGTGACACATTCATCTTTTTAATTTCTACTGTTTGGTTCTAAACTGTATATTTCTTTGTCAATAATAATTTGTGTAACCTAAAATATGCTCCCAAATTGTAGTACTACAGAAAAGTTGAGCTGCAGTTGGGCACTGAAGTGAGAACCTTTCTAACTGCTATTGAAAACTCCTACATGATGAAACCAGAGATAAGAGTTTTTAGGTCACATCATTCATTTCCTTTCCTTCAGCTACTGTCAATTGATTTCCACAGCATATTTTCAGCTGCTCTTTCTAGCTGAAAAAGAATGTAAGATTAAAGTATAAATAATTTCTTCTGTGGGTTGTGTGACCAGACTTCCGTGACGGTTAACTTATTGTCATGGTGTTGTAAGTATTGTCATGAAGGGACCTAGTAAAAATCACTTCTTTACCTCTTCTTCAATGCTCCATCTGGCCTCTGTAGTAAATTAAAAGGAACTGAAAATAAAACTTATGTGAATAATGGGCTGGTAAGGAACTTGCATGGTTTTGAAGACAAGGCAGTCAGAAATTTTCACTTCAAAGCAGTAAAATTATGCCAGGTTCTGACTGTCTGCCTCGGAAAGCACTGGATATTTTAAAAGCACATCAAAAAGCAAGTTAGCATCCCACTACAAATTCCAATGGATTTCAATATGAGAAGAAGCTGGGGCTAGGTATTCCAAAGTAGATTAAGTGCTCTAGAAACTTCTGAAAAATCCTACCAGTTGATGATTTGCATAGTTAGATATTGATATACCTTTGGAAATCTTCTCTTTTAAGAATTGTTTGGTTTGTAGTGGCAAATCCTTGGACTCCTTGGTTTTTGAAGAAGAGCATGGGAATTAGGCCACAGCTAACTGCTGTGCAGTCGCTCCCTCTGCTCTGCACTCTGCCACAGGATGCTGCAGGGGACATTCCATGCGTGACTGTGGAAGACGGTTCAAGGGTTGGTACCAAGCACAGACGTAGTAGAAGAAAATGTGGCAGAGGCCTTTGTTGCTGAGCTGGTTTTATGATTGCAAAAACAATCCGCAGCTTGGTTTTGCTGAGAGGGATCCGGTGACCTTGGAATAGGGTGAAGCATAAACTGGTGAAATCATTTATCATTCTTACTGCAGAATGGTGAAATGTATTATACCAGCTGCTTTGGGCTCTAAGCTAGTCCACAGACCACTCAGTCTTTCAAGGCAGTGATCAAGAATGTGAGCTTATTTTCATTCCAAATGCAGTGCTCTAGATCTCATTTCTGAGGCAGACAGCTGCAGGCTCATACTTAACTCTAAGACACTCTTGGAACCTGAGAACCTATTACAAAAAGTTTTGTTACCAAGGTCAGCAGAAGGCACCGAAATCATCGTGTAATTGTCTCAAATGGGTGTGAACACAGATGTGACTTTGAATGATATAGGCAGGCAAATATACATTTGTGCCATTGAAGAATAAGATGTGAAGCATAGACACCGATTCTTTATTTTCCTTAGAATACTGTGGTGATTTATTTTAGGGTTCCCTTTTTTTCAGATGCTCGTGTTGGATGTGTGAGTGGTTTTAGGAAACTGCCCAGATTGCGCAGCCTCCTCTCGCACGCAGGAAATCACTGCATGCGGGGTGGGCCTGGCAGGGGCCTGAGGTTTCTGAGCTCCAGATGACACAGAAGTACCCTTGGAGAGTTGGGAGTTGGTGACTTTTTTAACTTACGTCTCTGATCACGTTTCCCTTCAGCTGCTGGTGCTATGTCCACCTTGTCAAATTCCTTGATGCACGTTTCCCAGGACTGCAAAAGACATCAGTTTATAATGAGATTGCATACATTAGAAATGGAGATCTGTTCAAATCAGTGGGAAAATTGACTTTAACAAGGGCAGAATTTCACCCCAGAGATGTTACTAAAAAAAAACCCAACCAACCAACAAACCCAGAACAACCCAAAACCCAATTCTTCTCACTTCTTTTTCTCTCAGTGCAAGGACATTTCCAAAAGCACTTCAAGGAGCTCTGTTAGCCACTCTGTTGTAAAGGTTCAAACTAGTGCAGGAAAAAACCCCTCTCTTGATCCTCAAATTTCTGCCATAAGACGTGACAATTCTTGTGCGTTCCCCATTCCTGGTTGAGGTAGTGAGAACTCTCTCCTTCAACTTCTCTCCACTTGAAGTGTTATTTTCTATAGCTCACACAGAATCAAATCAAATTAATAGTTTGAGTAATGAACCAGGGCACTCAAGCTTTTGATGGCAATGGTAAACATAACATTAAATTGGACAATACACAGTGCATTTCACACTCTGTTCATTATGGATATTACATTTTTTATTCTAAAATTGAGGATTGTCAAACCAAGAGGTATTTTTTCCTCGCCTAAATCAACACTTTTCTGAGTGGGAGAGGGGAACTTATCCAGGGATGAACAGTTTTTTCTTGTACTCGTTTTTATTCACAATGGGAAATTATTTTCTGGTTTATACCCATGTTATCATCCTGAAAATAGACTTCCAGCCCACAGGCAAAATTGGTATTGATCCCCTTAAAAAACAGGGAGTGCACAGCATGATCTGGAGTGATTCTAAGTCAGCAAAAACCAGATAAACATGCAGAAAGTTGTTGTTTCTTCTCTAAGTTGAGATAAATTGCTTTGAATAATCAAAAAATAAGCTTGCAGTGCTTTTCATTGTGGAAAAGCCCCAAACTATTGTTTTCATAATAGGGACTGGAGAAAAAGGTTTAGATAAATCTGAAATGATGCATTCTGTCTCTGCGCGTGCACCTAGATGCTGAAGGATCAAGGTGAGGCCTGCATTTGCATTTAACCACTTCACTGACCACACACAATAGGGTCTTCTACCTGTAGAAAGCAGCCTTGTCCAGTCAAACCCATTTACTTCTTAAACTACTGTGCAAGGACGTGATAGAGGAGGAACTACCTCTTGCAGAAATGGGTATTACATGGTAAGAGGGCAGAATGAAAGGGGTTTGGTATCCGGACCTTTTCTCAGTTAAATTAGCTATCTCCATTAAATTACAGCATTTCTGAGTGACAGCTGGTTTTATATGCTGGATTTGGGGAATTGGTTAGTTGTGTGCAGGTAAGACATTCCCATTCTGAAAGCCCTGAGTTGCCACCTTCTTGAGAGGTTCAGAGAGAAAGAAAAGAGTGAATATTTA
>JANHGN010021392.1:0-14952 GCA_024605025.1 Megaceryle maxima | reverse complement strand
AAGACATTCCCATTCTGAAAGCCCTGAGTTGCCACCTTCTTGAGAGGTTCAGAGAGAAAGAAAAGAGTGAATATTTATCCAAAGTACATAATATTCCCTGTCCTAGAGGGTTAAGGGTACACCCAGGAGATAGGATGACATAAGATTCCATCATCTCTCTGCACTGAATTTCACCTCTACATAAGACCTTAGGCTTGGCAGTCCTGCTTTGTCCAACACGATGCCCTGTTGGAAGTTAGTGGTTTTGGTGTTTGTTTTCTTTTTTTTATGAAGGAGGTCAGTTCATTTTAACTTGAAGCTCAGAAGAGTTTCTTATGTTCTTAATCCCTTCTTTCCCAAATTGGTATGCAGACCTGCAGGGCTCCATGCATGCATCTTTAATAAAACTACAGAAAGAACTTGGGTGTTTTCCTACGGAGCCAGTAAGAGATAAATGATAAATGAATCATGCTAATCCTGCAAGAGATGAAATAATTTTGGAATTTAAAAAGTCTTTGCAGCGTCTGCAGCACCCCAAGTGTCTTACATTATAGCCCTGTCTCTTCTGACATGGTTTATTTACCAGTTTCCATTTTTAAATCCTACCTTGACAAATTTTTACTCAGCATCTTGCTTCAAAACAGCTTTTGCTAGCGCAAGGACGTGTCAGCTGTGTTGATAAATGCTGAAAATATTCTTTGAGATTCCAACTGAATATATATTTCAATATATATATTGTTTAATGTATATATTTAATGCAACTGCAATATCACCGCTAATAACAAAATCTTGAAAAACAAATCACAGCGTCTGGCCAATAACTTGCTTTATGACATACAAAAATTCCTTTGAGCCAGCTTCGATGCATTCCCTGTAAATTTGCCTGGGTTTGTGCATTTCTGATTTCTGCAGCCCAGTCAGCGTGAAACGCAGCGACTGCTCCCTGCTTCTGTCAAACTTCCGTGACCCTTAAGGAGCAACTGAACTGCCTGCTGAAAATCTTTTATCGTTTATCTATTTGCATTTACTTGAAGTTGTTTGGACATGTTTTGGTGTATTTGTATTCTGCCTTTTGCTGTTCTCTCATTTTTTCTGACCGAGACAGTTCTATTAGGATGGTATGGGATTTTCAGACCTGGTTGTGCTGTTCCCAAAGACTTCAGATGAGCTAGGCTGACTCTTTGGAAAATAAGACCTATTATGGGTCATCTTTCAGATCTTACATGAGAATCTTATTCACATACATAGTGATGCTTGTTACCTAGGAAAGTTAGATACTAGAACTGTTACAACCAGCAAGCCCTTTAGACCCAAAGACACCCATTTTTTAATCAGATCAAAATACAAAAAAAACCCCAACCAAACCAAAAAGCAACAGGAAAGAAATTCTGTACAGAATGGAATAATGAGAAGCATTATGCTTTTAAAGCATATTGTGAGAATGTCTCTAAATCAGTTTAATTTCTTATATAGAAAGCATCTTGATATGGGGTTATTAGTAGGTCTAAATAAGCTGGATTAATGTTAACTTGCCTTGTTTCTACAGTGCTCTGGGAACTTAGATAGGTTTCATTTACCACTTATAAAGAATATATGACTCTAAAGTAAAGAATACTTTTAAGACATGAAATTATTCATAAGCACTTGCATTTTCTGCCCAGCACTAATAATCCTACTAAACTATCAAAGGATTGATAATTATTTCTAGAGAGCCTAGGACGGAAATTCCCAGTCAAGCTATGTATGTGAAGGTGAATAGTCACATTTGTTTTCTCATTTACCAGCTATTTTTAATATTTTTGCTTTACACGGTCCCTGATTTATCAGTTTTGCCACCAAAGTTTGTACAAAACATGCCCAAACTGTTTTGAAACCGCTGCTGAGGAGCAAGATCTGTTACTCGAGCCGTTTTCTGGGGCCTCTGTGGTGTTTATCTTCCAAGAAAAGCAGGTTGGCTTTGGAGCATTCAGGTGGTGTTTGATACATTTCACAAAAGTAAGACTGACATCTTTATCCTTCCAAATTCAGGTTAGGAGATAAATAGGCCGTGTTATCAATAAATAGAAATTAATTTATCTGAGTACAAGAGCTGTTTATTCCAGCCTCAGAGCCATAGTTTCTGGATGTCTGCAGTTCAGGAAGAAAGCATGGTGGTGTTTTTCCCTTGATTTCCTTTCCACATCCGAATAGTCTCCTGGCAATAGCAAAGCCCAGACATGCGTATGTCTAAGCACGTGATGAACAATTATGTAAAAATACAAAACTGAGCAGCCTTCTAGTTCTACGGTTAAAAAGTAAACACAGGGTGCTGCCTAACAGTCACTGTCAAGTGTTACAGAACTGCCTTGCTTGCTAGATGTAATATAGCAACAAGTTGGATTATAATAGAATTATTTCATCATGAACAAAGTATGGATCTAATTTACGAAGACACACTCAAGTTACAGCATGACAGCACAAAGACATGCTGGAGCTATGGTACATAATCAGGGCTTTCAGGTGCTTTATCTGTCAGTATGATTAAGCAATTTCATTATTTAAAGCTGTAATTAAGCCATCCATATTTTTTGAAACCTATTGTGAAAATAAGCATTATACATTACGAGTTTCAAGGCTACAAAAGCAGCTCACAGCTTGCATGCAAATCAGTTTGCAAACTCTTACGCTTCACCGCAGTGTTGTCACAATGCAACAGTGAATATGCATTATACAGAAAGGTTCTTGTTTGAGAGCTGACTACCTTATTTTCCAGTACTTATTTGCTGGCATCTAACAAGACAATAAAAAAAAAAAAAAAATCCTCATTCCAGGATTTTTTCCACTGTGTTTGGGAATGCATACATAAGATATGACACATAATAGTTTCACTGAGGTCATAATTGATTATTGAAGTCCATTAGGCCACAAGGCATATGCTGCCAGGTCAGTGACCATGCATGAAAGGCACCTCGGGGCACACGTATCTCTGAGGTTGATGGAGCCTTTTCTTATGGAGTAGAAGTTGGTAGACAACACAAAATATTGTGGTCTTACAGGAACAACTTTTCTGGCCAATATCCAAAGCAGAATTAATGGCAAGAGGGAATCATTTGCACAGCGCAAGAACAGGTGCTGGTTTGAGGAGAAGATAATATTAATAATGTGAAGTTCTGGCAAATGCACTAAAGTGGCAGATCACATTATGGTCAGGTTCCAGTGAACTCGCTTTACCACACTTAAACCGAATGGAAATCTTCCTGTTGTATTGCTGTCTGTAAATTCAGCTTGTTCTTCGACTAGGAAACTGAAGCTTACAGGAGTCAGATTCTTTGCTACTGAACTGTGCCTTACAATGGAAGCAGAAGTTCATCTACTAATCTTCCCTTCTCCTTTACCAACTGAATTTTATTTTCTTATATTTATTATTCAGAGTTTAGTGGATGCATTTAGTGTAACCTTGGCAGAGAGATGGACTTTACAAGTCCTCTTAAAATTCCTTCCAGCTTTGTTGTGTGTCGCTCTAATTAATGCCTAATATTTCAAAACTGTATTATTATGGTTGCTAATGGTTTAGTGAAACTTACATCAGTAATTTGTGGTGTCAACGTGACCATATGAAGAACTCCACACCTAAGACTGTAGGAAACACATGTCTTTAGTATGGATTTGTCAGTTCTCACCATATCACTTCCCTAGATCATAAAAAAAAAATAAATTCTTATTTACAGAACTCTTGGGATGTATTGGGAATGACTGTGGTGGGTAAACTCAATGTTTATGATTTACATGATATTGGAGAAAGATCCTTTTCTGTTTTCACAAATTGCTCTGCTTTTTTTAAGACAGTGACTATCTTAAGACATAGATTTAAAACCACTTTTTGTATCCACCCGGCTTCCCAGAGAATTGGTATCTATTGCCATTTTGAACTATTATGATATTAGTGGGTGTATTTGCTGCAGATAGTAAAAGGTTCCTGAGGGCTGCATTAAGCATCTACAAAGCTTGTAAGCCAGTGGCTCTGCTGGTGTAAATCTGCCCTGTTCTTCTCAATGCAACCGCTACTACGCTGGCTGAGAATCTAAACCTTTACTTTCTTACCACATATGCTCTCTGTAAGAGTAAGGAGTAAATCAGCAGCTTTTGAATAAAGTCAGGATAACGGTGCAGGTGCCACCAGTGAAGTCTTTAAGATGTGCTGGGATACGTGAGTTTTGCCAGAGCGTGACCGAGCCAAGATTATTGCAACATTTAACATGAACCAGCACCTCACCCTGATGATGCGACAAATAATTATCAATCCTTTGATAGCTTAGTAGGATTGTTAGTGCTGGGCAGAAAATGGAAGTGCTTGTGAATAATTTCATGTCTTAAAAGCATTCTTTACTTTAGAGTCACATATTCTTTGTAAGTGGTAAATGAAACCTATCTAAGTTTCTTAGACAGGAATACAAGCAGGATCTTGACTTGTATTTTCCACTAGGAGGAATTGTTTTCCAATGAAACTGTACATTTCTAAGCACAACCTTAATGTTAAAAATTGCAACTTCATCAAATCATGATTTCAGGAAGATTCCTGACGTGCATTAGCATTATTGCTGATAGCTGTAATATTCTTATTAGCATTACTTGATTTTTCTTTTAGCGTTTGCATATTAAAATCACAACAATTCATAAATTTCCCAAAAGAAACATCACTATGCTGTACCCATCGCACAAAGATGTCCTGTGATATTACAGCAGACCTTCCACGTATCCTCACAGCAGCCAGTTAAGTTCCTATTCCCAATTTACTCCCACCTGCTCAAAAACAGATGAAAAGGTGCCCACCTGATAGTGCCCAGGTCTCCTGAGCCCTGCACCAGTGTTTTCCCAAAGGCACAATGGTATTGAATAGACACTGAAGAATTTTACTGCATTTCTTTCAAGCAGTTAGTCAGAGTTCAGGATCTTGCTAAGTTATTTTCCAATCTACAATGAGTGTTTTATTACAAATTCAGCCTTTTCTCTTTCAATTTGTTTACTCCGATTAACCCGCGGACTCAGATTTGTTCAGAGCAATTTGCTGCTGTAGCTGTAATTGGATACACAGCCTGCGTGGCATTTGTTACTCTTTCTGCAAGTGGCCTCAAGCTGTCTCTCACTGAGGCATCTCTGCTGCCATCCCTGGATGTCGATGCACTCCCGAGGAAGGCCGTGCTCTAATGCTCCACGGCCAACACAGAGACCCTGACTGCAAATTCAGTCTTCATTTTCCCTGTTCTGAATATTTAACTGTATGTGGCTGATTTAATGAAGAGCCTTTCAGGAAGGTATCACCCGGTGCTCAGCTAAAGTAAATAGAAGGAGAACTGGGATCAAAGTTCAGTGTATTACAATCAAAGAGAAAATTATTTTACTAATCTACCTCTGGTCTGTATGCAAAAAACCATACTACTTTGTATGCAGAGGCAACAGGACACATTCCATTTTCTTTAGGTAGCTGCTCTGATGTCATACCTAGATTCCTTGCAGTACTGTTCTCCCCTTCCTTCACTGTCATTTTCTAGTTCAAGGGGACTAACTGTGTTTTGGTTTCAGAGCTACACAGCCCTGCACTGCCAAACCATTTACCTGTGGGCTTAGCTTGCAGTAGTTCAGCAGTTACAGTGGTTTTCATTAAGCTTTCCACACGCTTACATAGAAAAGCCATTCTAATCTGAAGTTTCAGTTGTAATTTTTGTACACGTTAATAAGCACTTTGTTTTGGTTTGGAATTCAGGGATTGGGAATCAGCTTGGGAATAAATCTGCACCCACTTAAATCACCAGCTAATTCAAAGCGAAGCATGCCTTTCTCCCCCACCTTTCAGTTCTGTGTTACACACAATGGCAAGGACTTAGGGAAGCACATTTAGGCTGACAGTCTTACAAGAGAAGGTTTTCTGCCAGCCTTTCATTGCTTGTCTCGGATGTTTTCAGGAAAAGACTAAAGTCTGTTTAGTTGTTCAGCACACAGCTTTTCACGAAGGCTCGGGAAACCAGGTAGTACTCTGATTACATGCTCTTGAACTGTTTTGTCAGAAATAGTGAAAAACTTTTAAGTTGGTGCCTCTTTCCTCGTGACCTTGACAGTGGGACGACTAGCCATCTTTTCAGCATCTGAAAGCCTTCTGCAATCCTTCAAGCCAACGAATCAGTTCTTAGAACCATCCACCAAAAACCCTTGATCCTCTAAAATTATGTAGACTCCAGTACCTTATTCCTGCTTTAGTTCCTAAATTTTGTTGGCTTTCCCTGAATATTTGCTTGAAAATTTGAAAGAAAATATCAGTAACTCAGTATTTCCTGAAAGTTGCACAATAAATATCTCAGGTTCTGCTAGAAGTGTCTGAGTTCAAAGTTGTGGGAGTGCTACGTTAAAGCTTTGGCATGAAAAAATGCATCTCTCTGACTGCTATCAATACAACTTCTATGAAAAACATTGCCCTAGAATTTCATGCCTTCAAAAATCTTGTTTATCAGTTTCCAATTTCATGATAGCTCTGCTAACAACAAAAATATTCAAGTACTTCTAGTTTAAAAACATCTTACAGTAATTATTTTAAACGGAAACAATAATTCAATAGAACAGAGAAGTGCTGCAAAGTCAGTTGCAGTATCTGAGCTGAAGGTGCACAAAAGGTATTTTTCACAGTTTTATTTTGAAATAAGTCACCAAAAAGAAATAAATAAATTAAAGTTACCATTTCCAAATTTCAGTACAGCTGGTTATTTTAATTATCTGCCCAGAAAACTATATGATAGCTTTACTGTGTTGCATTCCCCACATGGTCTATTGATGTTGCATGTATCATATTTGTATGCACTGGGAATGAAGATATAGGATCACAGAATGCTTTGGGTTGGAAGGGACCTTACAGATCACCTAATTCTGACCACCCTGCAGTGGGCAGGGACACCTACATCAGGTTGCTCAAAGCCCCATCCAACCTGGTCTTGAATACATCAAGTGATGGAGCATCTACAGCTTCCCTGAGCAACCTGTGCCAGGGTCTCCCCACCCTCATAGTCAAGAACTTCTCCTAATTTCTCATTTAAATCTCATTTAAATCAAAATCTCTTACAGGGTCCATCTAGTATGTCTAGATGTGTCTCTAACATCTAGAGCAACAGAGTGTGAAACCTGCATGACTTCATGCATTAATGGTGTCTTAACCTCCTACCCATAATTTGAAAATCAGAATCCAAACAAACCTTTTTTTCAGTAGCCAGAAGAAAAGCAAGAGTTGCTTTTCGGTGATTTTTTTTCAATATGCTGTACACTAAATGTAAAGTACATTATTAATTTGTACAGTTGGTGATGCTGTCCTCTTAACCTAACCAGCAGCAGGGATGCTACATAAAAATTACCAATTCCTCTGCACCATGGGACAGGTGGGTGTTTGCTCGCTGCGCACTTGAGGGGAGCACGCAGCCCCACACAGTTTGATGCTCTCAGAGATTCACTTTGATAGTTGGCTGCCCCGAGGAATTGCCTTTTCTCTGATAATAAATTAGCTATGCCTTCAGCTGTGCTTTGGGGATGACAGAGATGACAGAGATGGCGTAAATGTGATTTCTCACACTAAGTGCATCCTGTCTTCACACCCTTCAGACATGTTTAGTCAGCGTTGGGAAACACTTGACACACAAGCCCTTGCAGGAGTTTCAGAATCTTTTCCTGTAGAGCTAAAATGTGAGAGGATGAAAACTGTTAACCAAAAAAAAAAAAAAAACAAACCCAAAAAAACCCAACCAAAAAATAAAAACCAACAACCTAACAAAACCTACTTAAAGCTTCTGATTCAGAAGATGCTTCAGAAGATGCTTTGTCATCCCTCAAGAGTAAGAGTAACTACTAGAGAAAAACCAAATCTCAAAAGGAGATAGAGATCTCCTCTACAACCCTCCAGGTAGATAGATGATAGAGTGTTACACCCCTCCAGGTAGATATAGACTGTTACAAATCAAAATATGTATTTTGCATATATTCTTTAGATTTTCAATTATTTTTTTCAGAAAAGGCTAAACTGAGAATATATTTTAAAACCCAAACAGTCTTACTGTATAGTCAAGGTTTCACCTGCCACCCATTAATATCTCTAGATTACTTGATATAATTTCTTTGTCTCTGCTACTTCTCTGAGTAAAAGGAAGCTGGAGGCATTTTTGTGTCAACTTAATTTCTGGAAAGTTTTCTGTACAGAATTATCAAAACATGCAGCCATCTCACATAACTTTTGTTCACAGCATAAAATTCAGATTTCAGGAAAAACATGAGTTCCACATTCCAGTATCTGAAGGGAGCCTCCAGGAAAGCTGGGGCAGGAAAGCTGGGGCTGCTCTCTACTGCCTCTTCCCCAAGCTTGTATTGATAGTGGGGATTGTTCTGGCCTTGTTGAACATCCTGAGCTTCACCTCAGCCCACCTCTCCAGCTTGTCTAGATCAAGGAAGGTAAAAGGTTAAACATCTGAAAACGTGCAAAATTCCCAGCTTTAATAGATGTAGTTATGGAGGAAATGAAATGTGGAATCGTAGCATGTGTGTTTCCACTTATCTTTTGGAGTTATCTGCATTTATAATGACAGATGGTCCTGACAGCAGTGGACAGGCTAAAGCAGGATTCTTTGGGGCTTTCTGGTGTATAAGGTGTAAGTTCACTGTATGCTACATAGTGATCCACACATATAGTCATAATTACCCCTGAATATGTAATCTGAAGAATGCTTACTGGTGCATGATCACTCCATAGCATTTTCTTTCCTTATCCCTGTGCCTGCTCAATCTGTTTTAGAAATTATTTGTTGGGTACAAGTGATTTCCAGTCCCTGAACAGAATGTAGCAGCCAACACAACAATGGTGGTGTCCATGATGAATTGTAAGTGCTTTCCAAAAGAAGCAATGCAAATTCAGTCTAATCCTCTCCACAGAAGCAATACCTTTCAGAAAGCATAAGGCTGGCCCCTGGGTCTGGCTGAGAGTATTGGAAAGGAGAAAAGTAGCAGTGAAGCCCCAGGATTTATTGAATATGAGGATCTCTGAATGGTACGAGAGAAATACAGATTGAGCTTTCGTTCTTGCTATGAAAACTTAAACATGAAAGAGCTACTGGAAGATGCAGAGGGATGAGGTGAAGAGACAAGGGAGGAAAAGGATCACCACAGATAGGAAGAAGGAGAAAATTAGTATAGAAAGTGGAGAGAGGTTGATTCTGTCATTCAAAAGCCTATGCTTTGTTTCCAAGGAATGATTTTTTACTGAGAATCATCGTTTTGGGGATTTTTTTTTTTTTTTTTACTGAGTAAAGAAATCATACAGAAGTATCAGATGGGTAGTTCCATTTTGAGTGATATTTTATTTTCAAAATTCATTTTTCAGGGACAGAATTTTCATTCCAAAGTACCTTCTGACCCTGCTGAGGATTCTAGGGAGCTTAAAATGAAATATCTGCTCTTGTAAGAGTTCCATATGAATTCCTTTGGGTCTATTATAATACACTTCAGGGGGCCCTATTGAACTTCTTGTCCTTAATATTTAGATTATGTTTTCCTTTTTTTTTCTTTAAAAAAAAAAGTGATACACAATTTTGAAAACACCTGAACCATTTTTGCTGCATTTTGTCAAACATAAAAAAGGCATATTTGTCAGTGCTCTGTTTTTTTGTTGTTTGGGGTTTATTTTGGGGGGGGTGTTTTTTGTTTGGTGGGTTTGGGTTTTTTCCCAGTACCAGTTGTCCCATTTCTTTCAATAGTCATTTTATTTTAGGAAGATATCTGTAATCCAGCAGGCATTTTCCAGTGAGAAACAGAGAAAGTTTCAGCCAGCTCAACTGTGAATAAATGTTTGAACTTTTAGATAATTACTTTAATGACATCCATAAAAGTTTAAGGGTTTCTGCCACACACATTGAAAATTTCTTCCCACACTCTATTTGTTTCGTGTCCCTGGGATGCAGGCCCTTAATGCTGTCTTATTTCCTCCTATAAAACTCCGAGAATGTGATTGTGATTAGTACTGAAAGCAAGCTAAATAACAATATTTTCTAGCAAAGTCACAAATGTAGTTGATAACTTATGACCTCTGTATGGTATATAACATATAATCAGCCTGTCTGCAAAATGCCAGCTCTGTAATTAAAGGCTCAGCAGTTACCTTCTCACTAAAGAGACTATGCATAATATTTAGGTTGTATAATTTCCTGACTTATTTTTGAGTATAAATACAGAAGCATGGCTATACAACCATTCTTCGCTTCACAGACCTTATTCAGGTAGCCAAATAGGACTCATTGCCACCTTTTATCTGCATTAAAAATAAAATAGGGCTTGCTTTTCTCTGCATTACCTGCTGGAACTGAAGGAAATACAACACTAATCTGTATGGGGAGGGAGTGTCTATTTCTTATGTCTTTCTGCAGTTGTAGCTGCTTCCATCTCAGACCATAGCAATATTCAAAATTATTACAGTAGTGGGCTCCCATAGGAGTAACACTGAGTGATTCTCTGGAGATAAGCTCTCAGTTTAATGTCAGAGTTGTGCAAGAGGAGGAATTCTTTTATCTCCGATTTGCACTGCGCGCCTTCATCACCGCAAATATCTTTCAAGTAAATCAGCTTTCCCAGAATACAGAAATTGTGAAAGGGTGTTTAATGTTTGTGTGGGCTCTGTCTTCCTTTGCTGAGTATGTTTAAAGCAGTGTCAACACTTCCTTCAGAGATAGCAAGGCTTTGAGGAGAGATTTGCAGGGTGATGGGAAGCCTTCAAAGAGCCAGCGGTGCCAGTTTGGGCAGCAGAGAGGTCATTAGCCCAGGGGAGCCTGGTGGGCTCTCTTCTGTGTGCAGACTCCCCAGCCCAGGAATCCCAGTATTTTCCAGGCAGGAGGTGAGAGCGGAGGTATCAAGACTGGATATTCATTTCATTAATAAAATATTGCTTTTTTATTAATTTATTAATATTAACATAGCACTTCCTGTGGGATTTGAATATTTAAGGGGAGTCTAGTCCTTTGGTCTAACAAAGCGAGTGATGCCTGTAGGTGGGAGTGTGGGAGAGGAAAGAGAAGGTTTCTTTAGAATCCAGTTTTCAGAGCTGAGCCCAAGGGTTTCCCCTCAAAAGCAAACAAGCCACAAGTAACCTGTTTGCTTGGTCTCAGGAGTCTAGTTTGCATTAATCACACTCCCTGCACCTTCATAACACGTCTGAATAACTGACTGAAACAAGCATGATGTTTGTTCAGACACCAACAGCAAGGGAAGGATAGATCATCCTATTCTGAACTGTGACAACCTCCTTTTTCTTAGTGCAACCTCCTCATGCTCGGAGAGAAAAAAAATACAGTTATTGAATTCTCCTCAGGAGTATGCCCAGGCTTCTCAGCTGCCTGAAACCTCAGCCCCTGGAGCAGCAGGCAGTCAAGATGACTGACTTAAATATAACCTTTAACATGTGAGTATTAATGTTTTAGTCAGGTTTTTAGAAAGCAAATGGAAAAACCCCTCTATATCAACATTTGAAAATTGATAGCAAAGGATAGCAGGGCTTGTTCTGTATTAACACCCATAGGCTTTTTCTTTATTAAGTACGTAGTAGTTTTAGTATAGAAAAGTATTTCAGTGGTTTTGTAGCAAATACTACATGCACTAAATGTGTCTTTCATTTAGCTTATGACCAGAACTCCATTTACAAACCATAGATACTCAGAGCCCTGCAAGACTGAAAAATAACCTCACTGCGAATCTCTGGATAGAAATTAGAACCCCTGCATGTATTGTCTGCTGGAGATCAGAAAAAGTGGTTCAAATTCCAGTGAGATTCAGATATGAATGATGAGGCCTGATGAGGGAAATAAAATCCTACGTGTGCTGTCTTGAGGTGGGAAAAAACTCACAGACCAAAAGTTCATTTTAAGTATCTTTAGTTTGCTCAAAAGCCCACGTTTCTTTTCAGTTTGGGTTATACATCAATTTTATAAAGGATATTAATGATGCAAGAAGGTAAGATTAACACAATTTGGGCCTCAAGAAAAAGATATCCCTAATCTGTTTGATCACTTATTGACGTATTCGTGATCATAATGTGTACCTTTTGGAAACAAAGCTGTTTAATGCTTTGGAAAAGCATTAGTAGTTCAAATTAAACATGCTTTGGAAAAGCATTAATAGTTCAAATTAAAAAAATAATAATAATCTAAAACTTCCAATAAAATAATGTCAACCAGATTTCAGGTCTCAGACCATGAAACAAATGACATACTTGGGTTCTCTGAATTAGGCAGGAGGTCAAAGGGTCTGGCAGTTTTCTTTTTTTCCCCTTGGTGTTCTTATTTGTTTACTTGGCAATGATGTGATCAGTTTGTGAATAAAGACATTGTAACATCAAAGACATTCTGCCTCTAAGTCGTTGCATTTTGAAATCTCTGATCCTGTACAGAGACATTTGGATATATAACATTTATGGTAGTTTCTGCAATTTAAGGAGTTGCTTAACAGAGTTTATACTGACAAATCACAGTATAGATCAATATCTGGCATATAAAAAAATCATATACACTCTTTAAAGTTGGAGGCAGAAAATTAAGCTTCTGATGTTTATTCTGGCTAAGATTTTGTTCTTTATATTCCTCAGATCCAGTTAGATAAGGGTTGATTTAAAGAAACGTTACTGTGTTTCATTAGTAGGTAGAAAGTGCATTCATCTCAGCATATTGATCATTCTTCCCCTTTAGAAAGAAGCAGTTTCCCACCCTGATAGGACCAAGGAAATATTTCCCTGAGCCTGACAAGCTGCAGCATTTCATGGTGGGAGGAGCAGTGACTCTGCTCTTCCTTTTCCTGCTCTCCGCAGCAGCAGATTTCAAGGGGCAAATCCATGCTGACCATGTCCACGCTGCATTTCTGAAGCAGTTCTTTACCTCATTCTTAGGAGTTTTAGTTACTCTTTTCGATGTGCAGGTAACTCATTTATGGAATGTTGTTACAGCCCATAAATAAACAGCAGTTGCACATCATTTTAACTGCTTTTTTGAGCACCTTCCAAAGACCATCATTTTACAAACTACATTTTTCTGGTGCCAATAATTTTTTCAAGTGTGCTTAATACTTTTCCAAATAATTAAAAATGGGTAAAAAGGAAAGCAATGGCTTTTTTGAAAACAACATGATGTTAGAATTCCTCATTCTAGTTTTATCATTAAAATTCATTTTCGACTGTAGCTTGTCTCGCTGATGTGACAAAGGTGGCAGTTGTAGAACCTACAGGGTAACAGTGAGTTTGGTGATTCCTGTAGAGGTATTTTTATTTATTACTGACTTGGCACCACAAATTAGCTAAAATCCAATAACGTGAATGGCATTTAAAATTCAGTAAGCAGTTATTTTATAAATCATTTGGGGTTTTTTAGTACAGATCTACGAGCCTTTGTAATAACCTTTACAGGACATAGTATTTCAAATGGGCCCTAGTTCTTAAGTTTAGTGGTATCCATTAGTATATTTTCTCCTGAATGATTCAAAATATTTCTTTCTGTAAGATATTTGCCAGACCTCCTTATCTGCATATTTGCTGTACGTTTGAGCAGGAATTGGAGAGGAAATGTTATCTAGTCTCATACTATTAGCGTATCTTTAGGTTTATGCAGTCTGGGTGATGATGAATTGATATCTGTGCTCTCTCTAACCTGAAAGCATTATATGAATTTTCCCAGTAGCCATGCTACAAGCACAGGAGTGCCACACTAACGCTCTCTTTCGGCACTTGGCAAAGCCGTGCCTAGTTTGAAAACCCGCGATAAGCATTCCATGAGAGTGAGAGGCTGAGGAAGCTGGTGGCTATTGTTAGGACTGCACATGGCACACTTAGATAATGCAGGGCTTCATTTTTTCCATTTTCCTGAAATGCAACTGCAGGATTTTATAACAGTTCAGCTATGTGATTGTTTTCAAGAGGTGAGATCAGGTTGGGATTGCCTCAGCCTAGCTCAAGACGCTAAATTCGGATGTCCTTTTTAACTGCCTAAAGTTGTCACTAAATGGGCTATTGAAGATTTTCTGCTGATGAAATCTGAGCAGACTCTGAGACTGGAGGTCTCTGTGAAAATCTTCTGAAGAATATACTGGTTTTGGTTGACTCTACTGGGAATTTAGCTGCCTGTTTTATGAAGAGGAGAGACTTCTTAAATACTTCAAGTGCACACCCAACTTTAACACCTAAATCAGGTAGATGAAACCATTGCCCCATCCTCTAGCCCTAGGTGGCCTGTGGCCTATATATTTATTTTTATAATCCATAAAGATCTATTTTTATAATCCATAAAGACAAGAGAGAAGGAGCTATAGAATGTATGGGTCAAAAAATACCATCACTCAATCCAAGAGAGCATGTAATTGGTCATAATTGGTTATGGTCAGTTGGAGGTGAGCTAAGCTGAACTTGCCTCCTTTTAAGTGTGGGCAGTGCAGAGTCTTATCTGCTTCCAAGAAACACTGCTCTATATGTAGTTTACTCACCTTTTGCTTTGCTGGTGCTGTGTTGACTAATGAATATGCAATTCAAAAATACTCATCCAAGTATTCTTAAAGAAATATGTTTTGATTTAGTAAGGATGTAGGATTTTAAGAGATTCGGGGAGCTTGTGAACAAATTCTTTTGAGATTAACAGAAGTTCTGTAATATCAGGAACGTCAGCCGTAAAATTTCAACTAAGTGCTGTATAAGCCTCAGATGTATGCTGTGTAACAATTGAAAATCTAGTTTGAGGGAAGAGCCAGTGTGCATAATTATGCTACAAAACTGAACTCTCAGATTGTTGAGATACTGATGATGTGCAGAGTGAATCTTGAGTATTTGTTGTGGGTTATTTTGTTTTAATTTTCTACCTTGTCATGTTTTATTTTGTTTTGGGAACTTCTGTGTAAAATGCCCATGGAAAGGAATGAATTTATGGAGAGTTCAAAACTTTTAGCTACTGCTAAAGG
>JANHGN010021391.1:0-21904 GCA_024605025.1 Megaceryle maxima | reverse complement strand
AACCCCAGTTCCCTCAGCTGTTCTTCCTAAGAGATGCTCTGCAGACCCCTCACCAGCCTCGCTGCCCTTCTCTGGACCTGCTCCAGCACCTCAATGTCCTTCTTGTGCTGTGGTGCCCCAAACTGGACACAGTGCTCAAGGTGCAGTCTCACCAGTGCCCGGTACAGGGGCACGATCACCTCCCTACTCCCGCTGGTCACACTGGGATAAGGGAAAGTGGCTTCCTGTGAAAAATAAAAAGTACAAGTGTTTCAGGTAGCTGCTTGGCGAGGGAAGGAGTTATTGAGATGGAGAAAGTTTGGAAGTGGCTATCTTGGGCTACGATCAAGAAAATAATCTCTTTAAGCATTGGTTAAAGATAAATTATAATTTAATTTCCTGAAAGTGTTTTGTTTCTCCCCTTAATTTCACTAATCCACATCTAATCAACCTTTTAATTAACTCTCAGTTTATCTTCCATCTATATTTTATTCCTTTTCCAGCCTGATTTTTTTTTTTTTTCCTCAAATCACTTTGTGCTCTTTTGTCACAAGTATCCCCAGCACTGTCCTGAGGTCCTACACTTGTTCTGGTCCCCCCTGACTAGGGGAGGGATTGTCCCCCTGGACTGGACATTGGGGAGGCTGCCCCTCGAGTCCTGGGGTCAGTTTTGAGCCCCTCACTCCCAGAAGAACATTGAGGGGCTGGAGCGTGGCCAGAGAAGGGCAACAGAGCTGGGGAAGGGGCTGGAGCAGGAGTCTGGTGAGGAGAGGCTGAGGGCCCTGGGCTTGTTGAGCCTGGAGAAGGAGGCTCAGGGGAGACCTTCTGGCTCTGACAGCTCCTGACAGGAGGCTGGAGCCGGGGGCAGGGGTCGGGCTCTGCTCCCAAGGGACAAGCGACAGGGCCTCAAGCTGCCCCAGGGGAGGTTTAGGTTGGACATGAGGAACAGTTTCTTCCCCTTGAGGGAAGAGTCCAGGACAGGGGTGGAGTCCCTGTGATCCCTGGAGGTGTTTCCAAGCCCCCTGTGGAGCTGTGGTGCTGAAGGACAGGGGTCAGTGGTACCCTGGTAATGCTGGATGGATGGTTGGACTCGATGATCTGAAAGGTTTCTTCTAACTTTAATGATTCTGTGATTCTAAGATAGGACTGACAGTCTGGCTGAGCAGAGCAGAGAGGAGGCAGCTCTGTTCCTGTCCCTCTCCTCTGCAAAGCTTCAGTGTATCTGCTGCTGCACCATCCCAGAGGAGAAGCAGGACTTGTCTTGCTGCCTCTGTTGATATGAGGTGAGCAAAAAGCAGTTAATAGGCTGCCCAGAGAGGTTGTGGAGTCTCCTTGTCTGGAGAAATTCCCACCCCGCCTGGACCCTGCGCTGCTGGGCCCCCTGCTCTGGGTGACCCTGCTGGGTGGAGCAGGGGGGTGGCACCAGAGCATCTCCAGAGGTCCCTTCCAACCCCCAGCATACTGGGATTCTGGGATTATTTCTAATGACTCAGTTTCCTTAATACACAGACCCATGTTGAGCTGTGTTGATCAGAGCTTTCTAGGAAAGGTCTCACAGAATGGTTGGGGTTGGAAGGGACCTCTGAAGATCATCGTGTCCAACCGGATCATCGAGTCCCCTGCTGGAGCAGGACAGAACTAGGGCAGCTCACTCAGAAATGCATCCAGACAGGTCTTGAAAGTCTCCAGTGTCCTCCAGCTATGTTCTACACTGGCAAGCTGGGATGTTAGCTGTGAGCTTGCGATGCAGCAACCCCAAATATAGCAGCTCTTCTGCTTAAAAAATGAAGGATTTCACTTAAATGATCATATTTTCAGAAGAGCGCAGGGTGCAGATGTAAAGCAGCAGGAAGTTTTTTTTGACAGCTTTTCATTGACTTTTCATTGCTGTTTATATATTTCTTTTAAGGCCAATTTTCTATTCAGGCAAAAGAAAGTCTAGACAGAATGTCTAAAAGCTTTTATTGGCTAATTAAGATTATACCACTGGTGTATCACTGCAGGATAACATGTGGACTCTGGTTAGGAAATGGCCTTCATCTTTTGTAGCTTGTGCTTTTTGCCCAGCTTTCTTCTATTATTCCCTGGAAGGGCTTTTTTTTTTTTCACATCTGACTATTTCAACACCGGAACCGATGCCACTGGAAGGCTTGTGTTTGTGCATCTGAATCTATAGAAAGGAACCCGAGCGTCTGGAGTGTTTTATTTTTCCGAAGCAGCGAGCGTTTGTGGTTTGCATTCCGATCGATGGGAGATGCGATTGCTCCCTGTGTACGGAAATCAATCCCACCTGAAGTCGTCGTGTCTCAACGGCAGGGCCCCAGCGTGCACGTGCGGTGGGAGATGGACAACCCCGGGCAGCGCGGTTCTGGTGCTGACGGGCACTGATGTGTCTTCTCGGAGCCAAAATCCCAAGAGGGGTCGTGCTCCCAGGGGAGATGCCATTCGCTAGGGTAAATAACCCCTCCCTGGTCTGAACTGCTGGTTTATCAGAGCGTTTATGTGGGAGTCAGGGTGAGGTTTTCTTTGGACATTTACTCGTCCAACTTCATCTTATTTTGTCAGCTCAAACTGTGATGAGAACAGTCTCCTGTTTACTCAGAGGCAGGATGAATTTGTGCTTGGTTATTCCCAGGGTTGAGTTTTTTTACCTCTTAGGAATTCCCTGAACCAGTTCATCGCTGGAGTTCCTCATTCTTATCATAGAATCACAGAATGGTGGGGGCTGGAAGGGACCTCTGCAGAACATTGAGTCCAACCCCCCCTGTCAGAGCAGGGTCACCCAGGGCAGCCCACACAGGAACAGATCCAGGGGGGTCTGGAAAGTCTCCAGAGAAGGAGACTCCACAACCTCTCTGGGCAGCCTGGTCCAGGCTCTGTCACCCTCCCAGGAAAGAAGTTTCTCCTCATGTTGAGGTGGAACCTTCTATGCTCAAGTTTCTACCCACTGTTCCCTGTCCTATTGCTGGGCACTACAGAGAAGAGATTGGCCCCTTCCATTTGACACCCACCCCTCAGATATTTATAGACATAAGATCCCCTCTCCAGGCTATACAGCCCCAGTTCCCTCAGTCTTTCTTCACAGGAGAGATGCTCCAGTCCCTTCGTCATCCTCATATGGGAGCACAGCACGTTCATTACAGCCAGAACTGATCTCAAATCTCCAATTGCTGTAATCAAAGAACTTTTATTTATTAACATCAGGAGGGAAGACAGAGAAGCAGCAACATAAAACCGCAGCCAAAGTCTACGGCGTGCAAGCTGTTCCTTGAAATAAACATCTTTTGAAAAACCTCCGCAGAAGCTCTGAAAAAGTGTAGCCCCTCTCTAGGTTCTTCACCCTGAGATGCCCTACGATGCCACCGCTCTGTAAGCTGCACTAAAAAAGCAATTAGCACTTTTTTTGAGTGCTTTGCAAAATTTTATTAGTCTTCTGCCTCTCGAGGCTCTGGCAGATAATGCTGCTTCACTCGACGTTTCTTTGATGCGTTTTTGGTTGTTGTTTTCTTTTTTCCTCAGTCTTTTCCAAGAACAAATGCAAGAGCTGGAGTTACAGCTCAATCCATAGAGCCTTTTACAATCCTTCTTCTGGAGAACCTCAAAACTCACTAGAAGCACCCCCTCTTTTTAAAGCCACACCATGTTCTGCCTCTGCTTCCTCCTCCTCCCTTTCCTTGCAATTGTGCTACAGCCTTTGAAATTCTGTGTCTTTGGCATCCAAGGAATTCATTCATTTGACGTGAGAACAAAGCATTTTCTAGGCCACCCTAGGTGTTTCCTCAGACTTCATGGGGAAAAAGCGTAAGAAATCATGGGTGTTCTAAGCTTAAAAAAAAACCAAACCCAAACCCCAGTTACTTACTGTGGGAGAAACTCTGCAATTGCTGTAGCTTGGGACTGTGCCCAAACTGTCTTAAATAGAAATTCTGCTTTGGAGAAATGCAATCTTTTATTTATTTAATTTTTTTTTTTTTTTTTAGTTTATTCCCCCCCTACCTCCCAGGCTAATCACCCATTAAAGGGCCTTATTATTTGTGCAGGTGCTGAGTTGAAAAGCCTCTGGGCTGGGGGTCACAGGAGCTGGCCAGGAGCTCTTTGGTGTGCACGTGCAGCTCTCGGTCGGGTTATGAATCGCTTTATTAATAGTTCTGGCTTGCAGAAGTAACCTGTTGGCCAGCGATTGCCTCCTGCCTGTGCAGGGGCAGCCCCAGTCACCTGTTGACACTTCCCACCAGAGCTGGGTTTTGCCACTTCATTAATACTGAGCAGGGATGGTTGTGATGCTGAAGGATGTCCACTCTGTGCCGGTGAGCCAGGAGCAGAGTAGGACCATGGGTAAAGTAACACCTGAATCCCGAGATAATCACCGTCCTGACTTTTGGTGGAATATGCTGGATTATATTTTATCAGTCTCTGGCTGGGGAGTGTTTCGGAGCCGGGCGAGCACCCCTGCTCAGCAGCTCACCCTGCAGTGAGTGGAGCCGCATCTGCAGTGGGCAGAAGCAACTCTTGCCCCTGGTTTCAGCCCCGCATTGTGCGCAGATAAAGCCAGATAGCACCGTGTTTTGTAGTTGCTGTTTGATTTTCCTGAGAAATTTCAGCAACCTCCCTAGCACAAAAAATAAAGCACGTTCTTTCTATCATTTTTCAAATTCAAGCAGGTTTCAAAGCAAAACCGAGGTAGTTTTGTCAGCTTCAGAAAGCCTTTCTTAAAGCAGAATGCTATTGATGAAGCTCTAATGACATCTTTTTCTTAAAAAGGAGCCGAGAATCATAAACATTAAAGATAGGAAAGATGTAATTTGGATGTCATTAGTACTTAAGCTGCTTTTCTCTTTAGTACATGAATGTGCGCAGGTGTATTAGCAGCTGGGTTTCAATATAGCATTTTTCCTGCCCCATCCTGTATCAGAAATGGTTGGAAATGTCTGATATTGAAAGCTGATTTGCAGATACGTCCTTTGCTCATCTAAGCAGTTGTGTCATGAATTGATCTCCATCCAAGAGGAGCTCTCTCTTTCTCTCTTTTTTAACCAGCTGATCTATATATAAAATGTTGCTTGCGATGGCAAATCCATATCAGAAAGTCCTTTCCTCGTTGAGGTCTCGCCCCTGCTGTCGGCAGCGGGTCACATCTGCGGGCTGTCACCTGCACATGGTGACCAAACCCACCGAGGGCTCGGGGGCTGCCTGGAGACCCTGGTGTAGACAGGTGACTGTGCTGGCACGAATGGGTGTAAATCTCTGGTCTCCGCTTCTGCGTCTCAGATAGGTCAAGGGCTGACTTAGTGATATTGGCCATGGTCTTCAGACTCTCTTGAAGGGATTTGCCTCCAGTTTAGCTCTCAGTTTTAAGTAGAAAGCATACAGTTATGTAGATGTAAAGCTTCCCTTCCTCCACACTCCAGAAGCAGAGATGTCTTCTGCAATGAATTACATTATCCTGCACGTCAAGAGGGGCTCTGCAGTGCAATGTGTGTTAGCTATGGCTTGATGCTCCTGCAGGAGACCCCTAAACGTGCTTCTTCTCTGGGGCAGAGAGGGTGGCTGTGATTCACAAATGCTGCACATTTCATCCTGTAAAACAAATGGAAGAGATGGAAAAAGGAGGAATTTAAAAAAAAAAAAAAAAAAAAAAATCACGCTTTTTTCCTCAGCGCGTTTCTTACCGAAGCCCCAATTGTTACCCATTTCTATTTCAAGGTTAACAGGAATGCTTCATCTGTAGGTTTGTTTACTGTGGTGCAGAGTTTCATTGTGTGCTGAATTACAGGGAAGAGCATAATAGGGAATTAATCCAGCAAGAGTGATTGACAGCTGCAAATATGCAAATAAAGCCATATAAAGGAAGCCAAAGATTTAGAGACAGGATCAGAAAAGTGCAAAACCTTAAATATTCAAAGGTGAAGTATATGACAATGACATGATCAGACAGAGTCACATTATTTTATCTAAGAGCCATGTTTAGAACAGCCTGGGAGAACATTTTCTGGGTAGCTAAGGCTGCCAAAGTGAGAAAAAATGAATTACCCTCTAACTTCTGCTGTTCGTGATCCAGTGCATGGACTTGGGAAGCTGGTTTTAGAACAAAGAGCAGCACTGTCATTACATCAGTGTGACTTACTGTAAAGTGTTGGGCATTGTGGCTGGAGAGGGAAAAGGTGCCAGGAGAAATTAATTAGAGGAAAAGCGTGAAGAGTAATTGGCAATAAATGCTCATAGATGTGGTCAGTGGTGCTCTGGCACATCAGGAAGCCTGCAGTTGTCAAAGCATATATCATACTTGGGGAAAAGCATCTTTCAGCTCTGTGAATAACCTTTGAACTTCATTAAAGATAGCTTTATGAGTAAAGGATACCATGGGTCTTTGAAATAATATATTTCCATTTTCAAATGGCAGCAGCTGACACCAAGTCAATAAAGATGATGTGTTACGGTGTCTCGAAGATGAACTGAGAACAGCAAAGGAGCTTGTCTATCTCTTATAGATAGGTAAGTTTTCAGTCTGTGTGTTCCTTTCAGAGGCAAATTAATGAGACTGTAAATTTAGCATCTTCCATGGAAAGAGGGCAGGTGTGACACTGTCTAGTCACACCCGTGACCCTAGCACTTGGCCAAGGAGGGTACAAGGTGAGAAAGGCAGAGCGAAGGCGGTGGGTGGTTTTGGGTGTCTCCATGATCTGCCTTCACAGAGAGTGAACAGCCTTCACAGCAGGAGACTCGGCCGTGATCAGACCTGCTTGTGGAGCTGTAGCTCCTCCTGTCATACGTGCAGTTGAAGGGAAGAGAAAGCCAAATATCCTCTTACCCTGATTGTTGGAGGGAGGGGTATTTTGGTGGGATAGGAGCAAGAAGGGAGAATGGTTGTTCTTCAGGCCAGCTTGTAGGTGTTCGTGCTGCTAGTTGCATATCATGGAATGGTAGGGGTTGGAAGGGAGCTCTGGAGATCACCTGGTGCCACCCCCCTGCTCCATCCAGCAGGGTCACCCAGAGCAGGGGGCCCAGCAGTGCAGGGTCCAAGTGGGTTGGGAATCTCTCCAGAGACTCCACAGCCTCTCTGGGCAGCCTGGCACAGGGCTTTGTCATCCTCAAAGAATATTTTCTTCATGTTCATATTTCTGGGACCATCTTCCTCTTTGTGTGTAGAGAGGTACGGAGGAGCGCTCACATCCAGCAAGGCAAGGCCAGTGTCTGTTCTGGAGATCACCAGCACTAAATCCATCCTGTCTTCTTAATAAGTCTGTGTCCCGTGGGCATGTAATTTGACATACCACCAGCACTCCAGAACATCAATTGATTGTGGCAAACTAGACAATAAGGAGATGTGTTAGTCAGGGGGATGAAGGAGGAGATGACAGACAGCGACACAGAGAGCTCTGAGTCTGATTGGATTTTACGCAGAGCAGCGCGTGGCATTACCTCCCATCGCTCTTGCCAGACACAGCTTCTTAAAATAGTTTAAAGAGATTTTTAGGAAGAGAAGAGGCACCGCCAGAAAGGGTCCCTCTTGCCAAAACCAGGGATAACACAGAGCTGCTTGAGGAAGGAGGGAAGGTGGGTGTGATCTGGGGCTTCCCTTCTTCATCAGAGCAGTGATGGAGCCAGATCCTTAGAAGAGAAAAAAAAGCTTGAAGCTAAAGCAAATTGGGGATGAAGCAACTGAAGGAATCGATTTAGTCAGTGAGGCAGGTTATTTAATGATGGCCTTTCAATTTAACCGGAGGGGGCTGAGCGAGGCGTAGCGCTGATGCCGGCAGTAACGGCCCTGCTTCTGCATCATTTCCAGATCATCATTAGCAGGCGTTTGTCGCTCCCCGGTTTTCATTCTCTTCTTATTCCTGCTTGAACTGCAGCCTGCGACACGGGCATTGATCCTGTGATCGCTTTAATTTGGGCTGTTTGCTGTGAATATAATCCATTCCACTGTAGCGTTACCTCTTCTGCAGCCGAAGGAAACACGTAGTATGTTTATATGATGACTGTCCTCGTTAGACCACAGGCTTCTCAGAACTGATTCAAATAAAGAATACCACTGAGGTTTTTAGATTCTGGTTCTTAAGGCCTCATTAGTGACATTCAGGAATAGTCAATTTATTTGCATGTTTGTGAGGATTTATGGCGGATAAAAAACAACATCCGAACTTGGATCTCTGTGTTAGAAAGGTCTTACTGGTTTTGATATAAGCGTACCCATGTGGAAGGGAAAAAAAAGAGCAATTTCTTCCCTTCCAGTCACACGTGTCATTTTTTTTAATATCCTTTTAAGTGTGAGGAAGAAAGAATTAAAGCCATTTCAGTCAAAGTGAGTCTTCTTCCCCCACCGTTTAAGTTGTCAGTGCAGCATTTGCAATGTCTTAGTTTGTAATGTCAGACTCGGGGCTTCTTATCTTGCTTTGAACATGAGGAAGAAGCTTTTTACTCTGAGGGTGGTGAGACACTGGAACACGTTGCCCAGGGAGGTGGTGGAGGCTCCATCCCTGGAGACATTCAAGCTCAGGCTTGATGAGGCTCTGAGCAACCTGCCCTAGTTGCAGATGTCCCTGCTCACCGCAGGGGGGTTGGAGCAGATGGTCTTTGGAGGTCTGTTCCAACCCAAGGCATTCTATGATTCTCAGGCTCTGACGTCACACACCCTAAAACTGTGCGGGTGTCTCTGTACATACGTATAAGTGTATCTATAGCTATGACCTCATTCGTGACTTAACGCATCACTTCCCCTGGGATGTGACTGGGTACCAGTGTACCTGTACTAGAGAGGAGAAATAAGACACAGTGGACATGAATTATTTTCTCAGGCTGTCACTAAAGAGCATTTGTCTGATAAAGAATCTTATTATAGCTATCCCCAAATCCTTTCTGAACTGCAGTGGTATGAGCTGGATAAGCTTCAGGCTTGTAACTTTAAGACAAGAAATCACTTACTGATGAAATGTACAAAAGCAAACAAACAAAAAAAGAACCAGCTCTTATGGCAGGTGGAACTTGAACCCAATTTCTCCTTCCCCTTGGTCCGGGGGCACAAATCTTCTCTTGTTCAGGGCAAAATTCCAGCTCTTGGAGCTGCTGGAGAGATTTCTAATCCTGTTATAGTCGAATGGTGAAAAGTTTTCTTTGGGAGTCTTTAAGCATCCTTATCAAGTGTACATGTCTCATTGCTTTGGCAGCTGATGTTTTCCTTGAAAAATTAACTCTCCTATGCCTTTGACATACTGTCAGTGAGATGAGCCATTCGATTCTGTCAGTTCATTTTCTGACCATCCAGCCCCAAATCAAATACGTTTAAGGGGATGCTTATGAAACTATACATTATTCATTTCCATATTATTTAAATGAAATACTATTATACCATTGTCCTTTGCATTGATGCTTTTCAGCATTTTTTTTTTTTTTTTGGTGTAAAGATGGAAGAACTCTGGTTTTCTATGCAGGTAAAACAAGGAAATGCACTGGCAGCAAAATGGAATTTGGTCAAATGTGGAAATATATTTAGAGGAAAAAGGACAAGATGAAAATCTGTTCTTTAGGTTTTTCATGTCCCATTCAGTATTTCTCCAAAGTTCCTATAGCTAGTTTCTATTTTCTTGTAATTACACCTTCCATCTCCATTGATCCAAACCTCTGTGTCCATCAAAAAGCCTGTGGCACTGGGAGAAGGCTTCCAGCACTGGGAATAACACCCCTGCTGATGAGAAGGTAGCTGTGTGATTGCTCTTGATATATAATGGTTTACTTATTGCTTTTATATGTGAACATTTTTGTGTTTGGCTATCTCAGGGGCATTAAGTAGCATCCCAAACTGCCTAAAGAGGACGTTTATGTTACTGTTTGGGCTATGGCATTGCCCAGCCCTGGGTCAGAGCCCACCACGGAGGCAGATCCGAGGTGATGGGGAGGATGAATCCTGCCGGGCTGCCTGACCACTGCTGGAGTATCTGTGGAATGTCCTGTCATGTCATTCATAAAAATGTTCCTGAAGAAGCTCAGGAGTGGGAGAAGGGCTGTGAATAGTGGCGTTTCTGTCCTGATTTCCTGGACAGGGATAGCAGCCCCTGTGAGCGGGATGGCAGCAGGGCCGGGGAGGGATGGGATGTAATTATTCAGCACCAGACAAACCCCGTGGCTGCTCACAGAGACATAATCTTCCCTAGAGAAGTACCAAGTGTGTTGAGAACGAGCGTCGTGGTTAGACCTGATTACAGAGAGCAGCTCAGCATCACTGATAAAATCATTACTGTCATTTTTGTCTTAATTTTTTTATTCTTTGTTCGCCGTTACAGCCATCCCACATTATTTTCAAGCTGGTGGTGAGGCTGCGAAGGCTGATTAAATTGCAAAGCAGACTTTAAACGAAAGGATCCATATCTAGCTACCCTCATTATCAGTTCCAAGAAATTAAATCTACCATAAATGATTTACTCTAAAACAAATCAAATAGTGGTCGGAAAGACAAAGGGCAGAGCAGCCATAGAGATTGCATCTTGGTAGAAGGAAGCAGCGATCGAAAGAGAACCAGATAAAACCCAGACCTGACAAAAGGTCTCTGCAGCAACTTGCAGCTCTGCTCAGTGAGCCTCTGGCAGCAAATCCTCGTGTTGCCTTGAATATTGTGCAAGTAAGTCATCTGGTAGCGCACAAAGTTTATCTCAAGGAACCCAAAATGTTATTTTTCTGTAAGCTTTTCTATTACTGACTGTTACATAAGACACTCTAACATGTTAGGCTGTACAGATTGCTGCTCCCCTCTGCAGATTTATGTATTCATTATTATTTCAAGGATACGAATAAAAAAAACCTCTAGAAATTCATCTTTGCTCTAGCTGAACCCAGACAGAAACAACAGCATTGGGGTGGAGGTAAAAAGAGTCCGTTCCTCAACAGGCAGTAAAAACACTGCAGATACAGTCTGCGTGGTGATGCACAGTGACCTCGGATGTGCTGGAGCGTGGCCAGAGAAGGGCAATGGAGCTGGGGAAGGGTCTAGAGCAGGAGTCTGGTGAGCTGAGGGACTTGGGCTTGTTAAGCCTGAAGAGAAGGAGGCTCAGGGGAGACCTTCTGGCTCTGACAGCTCCTGACAGGAGGGTGGAGCCGGGGGGGGGTCAGGCTCTTCTCCCAGGGAACAAGTGACAGGACCAGAGGAACCAGCCTCAAGTTGCTCCAGGGGAGGTTTAGGTTGGAGCTGAGGAACAATTTCTTCCCCTTGAGGGTTGTCCAGGGCAGGGGTGGAGTCCCCATGATCCCTGGAGGGGTTTGAAAGCCCCCCGTGGTGTGGTGCTGAGGGCCATGGGTCAGTGGTGCCCTGGCAGCGCTGGGGGAACAGTTGGACTTGGCAACCTGAAAGGTCTCTGCCAACCTAAACTCCTCTACGGTGTCCGACCTCTGCTTTGAGGTGTTTTTTCTGTGTAACACGGGAAGCAGAAGTGTTTCCGAGCTCAGCTGGTTCACCCCCTCACCATGTGCAGGTTGGCAAGGCGGAGGCAGCGCCGAGGGCAAGTGTCACTGGCCAGGCTTTGAAACAAACCCGATGAGATAGGATGAGGGATGCCGAGCAGCCAAGTGCCTGTGGACATGAAAGGGAGCAGGCTGAGTAGATGCTTGTTACTGTGCTGCTGTAACCGACTTGATTGGTGTAGGAAAGCTTTAGAAACGAGCTGCTGAATAAGGATGTACGTGAACAGTAAGAATATGCCATTGGTCTATCAAAACAACATGCCCTGGCTTAGCTCGTGTGCAGACCACCCAGCTGGTTCTGTCTGCTGCATGGAACAGACATTGCCCTTATCTTTAAAATAATAATTAAAACCTATGCATATATATATGTAAAAGGCAGCTGTTCCAACCTCTACTTCTTTACTTTTAAAATGACATGCTGCCTGTTGTTCAGAACATCCCTGGGTTGCTCCAGTCTGCCAGTGACAGCGTGCGGTCAGACGTGCTGCTGAATTGGCTGCTCTGCCACAGGTTAGGTGCAGGGCTTTGGCCAAGGTTTGTGTGGAATATTCCAAGGCTGGCTGGTTGGTCGGTGAAATTTTTCACCACGTCGGTTCAACTTCCCTGAGAGCAACGTCAGAGTGATGTAAAATTGCTTCATGTTTAGGTTTTTAAATGTTTTCAGCTAACAGCTTTGAGATGTTCCTGGAAGACTGCAGAGCAGGGAAGGTCTTCTTGTTAGGTGGGACTGTCAGACACAAGAGATAGACAAATATAGCAGGGCTGTGCAAAATCACTGCGCTTTAAGAAGCCTGGTCCTCACCTTGCCTTCTACTTCAGGATCCTCCATATGGCTGTTTAACCAGCATTTTATTTTAAGCTGCGCTTAGCCCTAATTCACACGTTTATAAAAAGTATAGCTTTTTTACTGTAAGTTCATTATTCAGGCAAAAATGATGTGAATGTGGAACTTCATCTTATCTCAGTGCATGGTGATGAAAAAGTTTAGCTGTGCTCTGGCTGGTCCTGAATTTTAAGTTAGCCTGAAGGAAAACTCAAGGCAGGAAATTTTTATGTTTCTTACAGGGAAGAAATGATGAAATGGAGACTGAAAATTTTCCATATTCTTAGACCTATCTGGTTAGGTGAAGTCATGCTGTCTCCAGTACCCAGGTTATCACAATATATTTGGGTTCTGAAACAAAACCAGACAGATGAGCTGGACTGGCTAATCCAAGAACTCGCATTCATTTCATTTCAATTCACATTTTCACCTTCTAATTCATGTCCAAATGACCAATTCTTTTCTTTGGTTGGTTGTTTGGTTGGGGGGGGTTCCCTCCATTTTTTGAGCCAAAGAAATAGTAAAGAAGGTGTTTTTTGGCACAAGAACTTTCAGCCTCCATGGGTGTCTTAATTGCGCTCTGGGTTTGTGAAGTCTTTGGAAAAGTCTTTCAAGGGCAATCCTAAATTCTCTCCTTGCATGGGTGATTCACATGACAAGTTTCTTTCCACTTCCTTGATTTTCTGGTATTTTTCTTTTCATGTGCTTTCTGAAGAGTTTGAATGAGTACAGAGGAAAATGGAAGGGTAAAGGGTGTTATTGTGTTAAAAATCGAATCTGAATTTTATTTTCATGTCACACTATGGTTTTTTACATGTGTACAATTACTAATTAACAAAGATAACTCCGCCGTAACCATTCCCAATAATCTTGTAAATAAAGGAAAAATAATTAGAAGCATTGGATTCCAAAAATCTGTTTCTACACGTGTCTTAATGTTTGTAAACATGTTGTGGAGTCAAACTGGCAATAGAAATGACAGCGCAGGGAAATCAAAGGAACAGTCCTGTGAGACCTTGAACTCATTAACCCAAACTCATAAAGCATTTAAGCAGCAACTAGTGCCATTAACTTGGGTGGGCCTGCTGCCTAGTTACTGTAAGACGTCAGCTTTGGGGTTTTGCCCTCTTGGGTCTTATTATTGACACCTTTCTCTAAAGACCTGCAGATACCCCTGGGAGAAATCAGTCAGTGCAGCGTGCTCCCGTGCTCCGTTTTCCGTAGCCGTGCCCCGTTTTCCGTAGCCGTGCTCCGTGCAGTACACGCTGTAACTTAACTGGCTGTGAAATGTCTGACTCAATCAGATCTGCAGATAAAATGCAAAAATGAAAAGGTAATTACCTTCTTCGTTTTCTTCAGCTCTCATAATGCTTCACATCACAAGGGTTTATTTTCTCCTGAAACTGGAGCCGAAGTCTTGTCGGTGCCGCTGTGGTGGGTCCTGTTGCTGATGGAGTCGGCTGCGTTCCAGTCGGCGACTGGAATTCGGGTGAAAACATTCACTTCTGTTTTAGGTAAAGTTGTACCTGAGGACTGTCATGTCTCGTGGTTTGTGGAACTTCGATGTATTTGGAAAAGATCCCTGGGCGTAGTCAGAGCTTTATAGCAGTAATGGAAATACAAAATACAAACCAGCCAGCTCTGACTGGGAACAAAGAATGCTCCTTAATCTGTAATTTTTATTTACTGTGCACATGTACATGTATAATTTCATAGCTTTACCTGGTCTTCTGGCCAGTGTTAATTGCATTAGTCGTGATTATAGAATGCTAAAAAGATTTGCCCATGGGAATTTTTCTTCAGTTTTGAGTCAACAGTCGATTTGCAGTATTTTGTTTTAGTTAGTGACTTCTTTATTAAAATAAACAAGATTACTGACAAGGAGAAATGTTTTCTCTGTAAGCGGTAAAAGAAAGGATGGGAAATGCCAAGGTAAGGAAGCAGAGATGAATAGAGATGGATTGAAGTTTCTGCACTGTAATAGGTATGCACGTTATTTTGGCAAGCGCATCCTCTTGTGCTATTTGTTTCCAAATCATTTTATCCCCTTTGGCTTTTCTCTTCCCAAATAGCAGAGTGGTTGGGTAATGGCAGGCAGAGAATAGTTTTCTCCTGTTCTCTTAATTCTTGGACTCTGCTCAACCGTACTTTGGTATCTGGTGCCATTCCTTGCTCCCCCAGTGATAAATTACACTTGTTGGCTGCAGCCTGAAGTTTTGTATCAAGTCAGAATATATGCAGAATGACAGTTTTTAAGCTCTTTGGCAGTTTATTTCTGGTTTTGAGATTTGTTTTGCTGCTGTGTCTTACCCCCCCGGCAGTCAGTTGCATGGCCAGTTGTTAGGTTTTGGTTTGCTTGAGAAAAGCCTTTTCCTTAATGCCTGTAAGCACGTAAGCTTCTGAACTTATGAAACGTCCCTTGACTTGTGAGCTGAATATCGATAACCTGGACAGAGTTAGAGTGTGGGGGCCAGCAGTGAGCTCCAGCCTCGTCACTTGGATCTCATGTTTGTAAGTCCGTAGTTTTATCTCCTGTGACATTTTAATCTTTTTTTTTATTTCTCTTGGAGCGTGGACAGTGAAAGAGACACAGGCAACTGGAAGGAGCTTTGGGGGACACCCCCGTGGCTCATTCATGGGGAGATGACCTTCTTTATGATGTCTCATGTTGCTATTTCAAACAGCTCCCGCTCTCCCAGGAGAGTCTTGTAGCCCCAGAGTGCCCCTCTGCCGTGGTCCTACTTCAGCTCCCCACTTGTTTCCACTCCTAAAAGAGCAAGCCCACTGAGAGGCTGGTGCAAGAGCACAGCTCACCTTCAGAGCCGCAGGTTGTCAGAGGATGGCTTGTTCAGACAAAGCCACGCTGAGCTAATGTGAGGAGATGATGCCCGGTTCTTGAGAAATAATATGGTTGGGGTCACAGTTGCAAGGCTTGAAATGGGTACGAATAATGAGCGTGGGCAGCGAGCTGCACAGGATAAGCTCCTTGCCAGGCTCTCACCGGTCTTACGCCTGCAATTTGGAACAATTTCTCAGCAGCACGTCGCTCTCCTGCTGGGGCTGCAGAATCCCAGTTGCCCTGGCTCTGCTCAGCTGGTGCCACTGTGTGTGCATCCAACCTTTCAGGGACACACGTGCCCCGTTGATCTGGCCCTCTCCGGCCACAGAGGAGGCTTCACCTTGTTCATGCCCTTCTTGACGTGATGTGACACACGTGATGTGTCACTATGGAAATAGGGGTCTGCGGGAAGGAGGTTGCAAAATAAAGCTGTGAAAATGAATGTTTTGCAAATAGCATGTTCTAGGATTGCCAGCTGAGTTAGATGTACAGTTTTTTTAAATAACCAAAGGTACTCTACTTCTTCCACTGGTTTAAAGCACAGATCTGGCAGAAATGGTTGTGTGTGGTTTGGGAAATGGCAGGCGGGGGAGGCTGCTACTGAATTTGAGGGAAAGAGGCAGTGAGACAGCCAGAAAGGAAAACAAGAGCTCGATGTCCTGTTGCAGGATTAATTTATGACAATTAGAGGATAACAGAGTAATTGGGAGAAGGCTTGAATTTATTTTGATGCTTCTGTCTTCCTGTCTTCCCATGTTTGCTGCTTTTGCTAAATAGATAAATATTGACAGAGGCTGAAGAAGTTCCATCTTTTCCTCCCCATAGGTCAGCAATGGCTGGCCCTGCAGACCAAAGTTCTTCACTGTCATATGGGTGTAGAAGCAGGAAGATTTATGCCTTGATATGAGAATAATAGGACTATTTTTCATTGTTGTGTCCTTCTGTCAAAAAAAAGAACAGACCTGTGAATGTGGCTTGCAAATTGGACGAGTCTGGAACATTAGTTCAGATTTGATTCTTATAGCTCAAGAGGGGCACGAGAAGCAAGCAAGCAAGCTACATACACCTACTTTTATGTTCTAGAAGATTAGTGGAAGGCAGTGTGTGCTTTCTGTACTAGCTGGATTATTATGTAGGTCAACTAGGATCTGGATCTGTTATCACAAGCAACACTGCTGAAGGAAAATCAACAGAAAATACAAGAAGCTTTGACTAAGAATATCACCAGTACAGACTCTGTTTCATCCAGAAATGATTCTTTAGGTGCTATTCACCACTATACTTTCCTCACCTCCAGACTCTCTACCAAATAATGGTGGTAAAAATACCAATTGTTGCTCATCTGAAACAAATAGATGTGTTGAAGTAGTACAAAAGTAGATAACTGCTATAATGCTGATCATTTATGGGAGATTTAGTGTGATTTATTTTTTTTCTTTTAAAGATTGTTGCTCATTTTGGCTGAGTGGTTGGCCTTGGAAGCCCTTTGAAACCTTTGGGAAACAATCTTGGAGGCATGATTGAGCTCTGAAAGGACATGGTACCTACTCCCCTTTGAATCAGGGGACAAAGCTGGTGACACACCATCTTAGGAGAAACTATGAGGACAACAGGAGGGTTCATAGGGTTTCACCTGGAAAAGATGGAGCAGGGAGTTTGCCATAGAAGATATGCTAACATCTAATAAAATTAGTTATTTGAAGAAAAGGTAACCAAAGAAAATGATTTAAACATTGAAGGGGAATTATCAAAGATTCCTAAATCTTGGGGGATATCACATTTTGAATCTAGTGTCCTGACACTGGGCTTCGTCTGCATAACCTGCTCCTGAGCCAGGAAAAAAGGGTCTGTCTTGTCTTGTTCTGTCCATTGCACGCTGGGAGTTGGGGAGCTGGTGGTGCCTCAGGCCTCAGAAAGATTTGGAGAAATGACACATTTCTAGAACTGGATTTCAGGTGCTAATAGCAAGAGTAATTACTATGATCAGAATAAGTTTTAACTGTACTGAGAAACAAACTGTTTCTGTTGGTTCCCATTCCCTGCTTATGCCAGGTCTTGGCTTCTTCAGGGGCACAGGTAGAGCCACCTGGATATTTATCAGTTCAGACCATTTCTGAATGATTTTCTAGGGGATTTTTCAACACAGTCCAGATGCAATCAGCTTCAAGAAGGCAGGCATATAGGCCTGTAATGAAGCAGCAGAAATGTCTGGTTTCACGCTTCTGCGGAGCATGGTCCTACTTCTCTTTTCCTTTTTGGGGAACCTACTGTTGGGGCAACCACAGTAAATTCTCAATAAACAGCGTTTGCATTAATAAACAGATTCACTTGCATCTGGATTAAACCAAATCTGAAAGCTGCCTGTGGCCTCATAATCCTTTGTCCGGAGCATAATTTCTTACATTCTCTTCAGATTTTGAAAAAAAACCCTGTTCTTAGAGTAGAGGAGAACTTCCCTCAGATGCCTGTGTGTGCAGTATGAGCCATTCTGCTCCTCCTAAGTATTAACTGCTCGTGCATGATGGAGCCAGTCCTGTCTGAAGAGCTTTTTAACTCTCCTGCAAGGACTAGAACATTCCCCTAAAGGCTCCTGAGTTGGAACTTCAAAAAGTTTCACCGTGTTCACCGTTATGCAGCAAGACTTTACATACCGTGTCATCATTCTGCAGTAAGACTTAAGGGAGAGGTTTCTAATGAGCACCAAGTTCCTGTGGAACAGCATAAACCTTTAATTTGTCTTTGGTGGGGTTTGCTGGTGCCAGTGTTGTAAAGCTGGAGTGATTTTGCTGCTGGCCTCAGCGCTGCGGTCCTCCAGGTGCCATTAGCTCCAGTTCATGGTGACTCATGGGCTGGAAAGCCCAACTAGCAAACTTTTTAGGATGATTGGTAATTATAAAATTTATAACAAATGTAATAATAGCCTAAATGTTTTCAGTATCCTACTTTAAAACGTCCCCTCTTGAGTTTTAACAAGTGTTAAAGAGCCCTTGTTGTCTGAAGGATGCTCTTGGCACCATTGCCTTGGGGAACAGCCCATAACCTTCCCCCATCCGCAGCCTGGTGTGGCTCCACCGACCACATCTCTATATACTTAATTGTGGAACAGATGTACTGACCAGAGCTGGATTACTGTAATCTCATAAATCTTCATAAAATTATCTCTAAGCTAAGACAGTTTCTGTTAAGGCAGATGAATAACTATGTCTAAAAAAGCAGAATGAACTTCTGCGAAGGAATTAATCAAGGCCTTGATGGCCAAAGTTTTCTTCTCTTGCTCTCCATGTCTGACAAGCTTCTCCATGAGTGGTCTGAGATGAAGGAGGTCTCTCCGTCTTGAAATTGCACCTGTATAATCAGCAAAGCTATTAGATATTGTACCTCACTGTGGTCTCGGTTAATTCCAGTCCCTCAGTGAGTCTTCTTGCCAGCACGCTGGTTCTGAGGAGGAGTTTGAGGGATCAGGAAGTGTAGAGTTGCAACAATTCAGCAGTTGATATGAAGCTAATGAGGAGCATTGCTCATATGCATGGACCTGCTCCTCCCCGGGGAGCACATGAGTCTCCTCTAGAGTCAGCATCTCTCCCAGGAAACTCCAAAGGGCTGAGGCCACCCAGCCCGCCCTTCCCAGTGCCCCGCTGGACATTCAGCCACAGCTAGAGAGATTTGATTATTTTTATACACATTCATAGCTTAATAAGCCTAATTCTGTGCAGTTCCTGTTCTTTTTCTCCATAATGTTGTTTTTCCATAGATTTATCTCTCTTTGACTTCAGTCAGGATTTGTTCATCCTGATTTACCATGGAAACAGGAGATCTCTGAATTATATCTCCAGTACATCTTCTGACCAAACTGGCTGACAGTCAAACTGGTTGGATCAGCCAACGCTGGAGAACCTTGATGCAAAATCATGGGTGTTTTGCTATTTAATTTTGAATTCTGTTTCTGCCAAATAAAGGAAGAAAGGGCCTAACAGAAAATTTGTCTGTAGAAAATAGTGCAGCAAAGGTAAAAATCCTCCCAGGAAATAAATAGGCCAAAGTGGCTCTTCATAGTCATAACTCAGTGGAGTGAACCCACCAAACCATTCCAGTAGCACTGGACAGACTCCTGGGGGTCATTTTTAGCTGTTAGCAGGAGGGCTATAAATTCACTTTAGCTCATATTCCAGCTGGAAGACAAACATCCAAATAAGTTCACCAGAATTTGGAAATTATGGTCAGTGCCACTGACCTCTCACCTTTTCACCCTCTGACGAGCTCATGATAAGCTGTGTTTCAGCACTAGTCATTCAGGCAACGAGCTAGCCTGGAGCCAGAGAGCTACAGTAAGCGGGGGCTTTGGTTTTTATTTAATTAATTTATCATTTGGGGAAAAATAATAATATATATAAACACGTAAAATTTTATCATCTTATCCAAGGAAATTATTTTTGCTGGATGTAAGAATGAGGAAAACATTGTGTAGCAGTGAATTTGGAAATGATGACCAGAAAAATAAACCACATTAATCATCTTTCCTTCCTTAATGTTTCTTCTGGGTATAGTAGCAGTAGGATGGAGGTGCTGAATTTCTGCAAGTAAAACTCTCAGTTGTGTTGCAAGCTTTACTGGTACCAGAGCAGCTGACTGCGGGTGCTCCTTCGAAGTACTCGTAGGTTACATCCAGTTGAGTTACAGCAAAGAGAACAAAGATTGATGGCAACCTGGTTTAATGGAGCTCTTACCAACAATTTGCAGAGATTAGGAGGCTGTTGGACATCTATCACTGGAAGCTTGGGGACTGCTTTCCAAAGTCGTTTGGAATTGACAAGTAACAGATAGCTTGCTTTGATAGCTCTTTTATGTGCAGGTACAGCTAAATGGAAACCAGCCACAAAGGGGAATGGCTCTGATTATTATTATTTTTGGATTTCTTTAGCATTGCGTTTCACGTGCTGCTTGCCAGCCGACACGTGGCAGCCTTGGGGCAGAGCCACGGCTGGAAGTTGGCGATCCACGGGGCCTCCTCAGGGCTCCTTCATCTGTGGTGGTGATGGAGAAAACAGCATTTTGCTGCAGTCTGCAGCAGCACTTTGCTGCGTCTGGCTTCCATCTCAGTACCAGGAAAATTCCCTGGGAGTTTTTCCTACCAAAGGTAGCTTCACTGGGAAAGGATTGAGTTACTGGGAGGAATGGGGTAAAATGCTGCAAATGACCCAGGATATACTAATGGTTAGGGGTAGACCTGCTGGAAAGCAGCTCCATGGAGAAGGACCTTGGAGTCCAGGTGGACAGTAAGATCTCCATGGGACAGCAATGGGCTCTTTTGGCCAGGAAGACCAATGGTCTGCTAGAGGGCATGAAGAAGAGTGTGGCCAGTAGATTGAAGGAGGTTCTTCTCCCCCTCTACTCTGCACTAGTGAGGCCACCTCTGGAGTGTTGTGTCCAGTTCAAGAGGGACAGGGAAATACTGGAGAAAGTCCAAGGAAGGCTACAAGGATGCTGAAGGGACTGGAACATCTCTCTGCTGAGGAAAGGCTGAGATCACTGGGGCTGTTTAGCCTGGAGAAGAGAAGCCTGAGAAGGGGACCTTATGAATGTTTACAAATATCTGCAGGGTGGGGGTCAAGGAGGAGGGGCCAGGCTCTTGTCAGTGGTGCCCTGGGATAGGACAAGAGGTGATGATAGCAATGTGAGACACAGGAAGTTCCACGTCAACATGAGGAGAAACTTCTTCACTGTGAGAGTGACAGAGCCTGTGCCAGGCTGCCCAGAGAGGTTGTGGAGTCTCCTGCTCTGGAGACTTTCCAGGCCCACCTGGCTCTGTTCCTGTGTGGGCTGCCCTGGGTGACCCTGCTCTGGCAGGGGGGTTGCACTCAATGATCTCCAGAGGTCCCTCCCAACCCCCACCATTCTATGATTTTAATGAGATATAGCCTGTTTCAAAAAATATTGATTTCTACATTGTTTCTTCCCATCCAATCTCAAGCCAAAGCTATGATCTCAAACAAGTCTGCTGTGCACTTTTTTTTTCATCTGAACCTTGCCATCTCTCTTGATTTGCTTTCCTAGCTAGTTGTGATAGAAATTTCAAGCTTAGGGGCTTGAAGGGGTAAGATTCCAAAGGATTTCTGGGTGTCCAGTTGAAAAAAAAAAAAAAAGCATCGAACAATCTGTTGTTTTAAAGCAGATATTGTATCATCTGCTCCTGAAATCTGATTATATGAGCCAACCCACTCGGAAGGTAGAACAGTTAAAGCAAAATTATTGAGGATGCATAAAAGCTGTGATCCATTTGCTCGGTGGAGTTGCAAACACCATGCATATCAACAGCAATGACTGTTGTTTACTGGTTACCAGCAGCCGCCGGTATTTGCAGCTAATCTGAGCTAACAGAAATGTTTTGTTGTTTTGTTCCTTCCACTTCTGCATTTCTCCTGGCTTCTTTCTGTTCCTGCATCTTTTCTGTTGGCTTTTGTGCCAGCAGAGTCAGTGAAATAGATGAAGGATCTCCTGCAGACTGAACTGGGTGCGATGTGGACTACAAGGTGCCCGAGCTCCTTGCCCCATGGTGCCCTCTGTGATCCCACAGCCCATGTGATCAGGGACAGCAGTTTCTGTGGGCTGGAGGGTGCTTCTGAACCAGGCAGGTGACCTGTGTCACCCAACATCACTCAGGAGCTGGGTATGGAGTAGGTGAGGTTGCAATGTGAGCCACCGGTAGAATTGTTCTGGTTGGAAGAGACTTTTAAGCTCCTGGAGCCCAACCATTCCCCCAGCACTGCCAGGGCACCACTGACCCCTGGCCCTCAGCACCACAGCTCCACGGGGGGCTT